>APFE031520789.1:104827-115536 GCA_000404065.3 Pinus taeda
AATAGAAAGCAGATGGACTATACCTTTTTGGCTGCCTTCTTTCTTGAACTTATCTTCTCACACCCAGAGTTTGTGGCTCTTCATCTTCTGATTCCTCCTCTGCTATAGAGTCTGATTCTTCCTCCTTAACCTCAAACTCTATCTTCTCAGGTTCATTTGGTTGGACCTCATGTTTAATAACATCTTTTACCTCTCTGAACACCACATCTGGGCTGTACACAACCTTCCTTGTGACTGGGTTCCAAAGTTTATACCCCTTTAAACCATCCTTATACCCAATAAAGATGCACTTTTCAGATTTACTATCCAACTTGGTTCTTCCCTCCTTTGGAACATGTACATATGCATCACATCCAAATACCCTCACATGTGAAAGAGAGGGTTTCTTACCAGTCCATACCTCTTGTGGAGTCTTATCCTCCAATGCTGAAGAAGGTGATCTGTTGACCAGGTAACATGCTGTCTCCACCACCTCTGCCTAGAATTCATGTCCTAACGCGACACCACTGAGCATGCTTCTTGCCCTTTCCATCAACGTCTTGTTCATTCTTTTTGCGACTCCATTTTGCTGAGGTGTATATGGAGTAGTCTTCTATCGTGCTATACCACACTTCTTACAGAATTCTTCAAATTCCTTGCTGCAGAATTTTCCACCATTATCTAACCTCAGCACCTTTATCTTCTTCTCTGTCTGATTTTCCACCAGAGCCTTAAATTCTTTAAACCTATCAAAGACTTCAGGTTTCTACTGAAGGAAATATATCCATGTATTCCTTGAGAAGCCATCTATAAATGATACATAGTACACAGACTTACTTAGTGATGGAATCTTCACAGGTCCCAGGATCGAAACCTGGCTCTGATACCAAATGTAGGTTTTAACCCCGTACAAAAATTACCTAGATACGAATTCTAAATCACAGGAAAAATAAAATTGTGAGAGCATAACACATAAAACACATATACACAGAGATTTCCCACTGGATCCCAAAACCGAGACTACCAGCTTGATTTTTCATTATGTTCCTTTCAATGTTACAATACATATTTATACATGCCGAAGCATCCAATACCATGGACCGAAAACCATCGCGTCCAAAAAACATGTGCGAAAAGCATGCACAAAACCATAGGTGGGTCCGCCCAACCTAACATGGGGTCCAAAACCAAAATCTTCTAGGGCTCTGCCCAAAACCCCATAAAGTGGGGTTACAGGTATGCCTCAAACTCCTTGTGAACCCCCCCGCTACACAATCGACACAACGAAGGGGGGGGGATTTGCCCCTCCTCTAACCCCCCGGTTAACTATGTGGGCTAGTCATGGAAAGAATATAACACAACCCAACAAAAATTGATGAGGATAAGAGATTCAATTTTGCTATGACAAGGTTGAAAGGCCATACTACACTATGTTGTGACAATGTACAGGTTGAAAGAAGGAAGAAGGACAAACCATTGGTCAAGAGCTGGGATAGAATGGTGGAAAAGATGAAGAGTAAGTTATTGCCAAAGGATTACCAGCTAACTCTTTACAATCAGATGCAAAATCTTAAACAAAAGATAATGATAGTGAGAGAATACACCGAAGAGTCTTACAAGGTGAATTTGGGAGAAGGCTATGTAGAAGATACCCTGAAAAGACAACAAGGTATATCGATGGTTTGAGGCTAGATATTCAAGATGAAATCAACATACTTTCTCCAATGAAAATATAGGAAGCATACCAGTGCGCTTTTAAGGAAGAAGGAAAGATAGATAGGAAGCAAAGGTTTGGTAGAGGATGTGGTTTTTCCAAAGGGAAAGGACAGACAAATGGAAGAGGAAAGTTTCATGCACAAAAGAATGATGAAGGCAACTCAAATCAGCAAGGGCAGTCAGAGAAAGAAGGTGGCAACAAAAGAGGAATACCTTACTAGAGAGGTAGAGGTAGAGGAAGAGGCAGAGAGACTCCCTATCGGTGTTACAAATGTAAAAAATTGGGTCACCAATCTTTTGAATGTCCTGACAATGACAATATGGGACAACGAGGTGCATACATAGCTCAAACCAAATCAGTAGAGGCACAAGTACCTGAGGTAGAGAATGTGCCAGATATTGGAGAGGTGTTGATGATGCACAAATTCCTTTTAAAACCAACAAAAGAGACTACTAAACTAGTCCAAAGGAAATCCTTATTCAAGACAATGTGTAAGGCAAAAGGAAAATACTGCAAATTGGTGATTGACAATGAAAGTACAGACAATCTAGTTTCCCAAGAAATGGTGGAAAAATTAAGATTCAAAAAGATTAAGCACCCCACACCTTATAAGGTATTATGGTTGCAAAAAGGACACCAATTGTTGGTGCATGAACAAAGTGAAGTTGAGTTTCAGATAGGATGGTATAAAGACAAGGTGCTCTGTGACATAATGCCAATGGATGCTTGTCACATTCTTTTGGGTCGCCCATGGAAGTTTGATAGGAAGGTGACACATGATGGAGAGTGAAATTGTTATAAGTTCAAAAAGGATGGCATCAAGCACACTCTTGTACCATTGAAAGACGATGGTACAGCTAAAACAAGCAGCCCAGAAGCACTGCTACTTAGTGGAAAGGAATTTCTACAATAGATGGAAGAAGAAGAGGTAAGCTATGCAGTGATTTGCAAGCCAGAGGTAGTACTTCTGAACACCAAAATTGTAGATTTACCTCTTGAAGTTCAAGATTTGTTGCATGAGTTTCATGATATTGTAGTTGATGAATTTCCAAGTGAGTTGCCACCCAAAAGAAGCATCAGTCATCACATAGACTTGATACTGGGAGCAAGTCTTCCGAACAAGGCTGCATATCAAATCACACCCAAAGAGAATGAGGAAGTTAGGAAGCAATTCAAAGAATTGTTGGACAAAGGACTAATAAGAGAAAGTTTGAGTCCATGTGCCATACCTACAATATTAAGTCCAAAGTAGTGTGGAGAATGGAGAATGTGCACCAACTCTAGAGAAATCAACAAGATCACCATTCGTTATAGGTTTCCATTGCCACATTTGGATGATATGATGGATTGCTCGGGTGGAGCAACTTACTTCTCAAAGATTGACCTAAAAAGTGGTTATCATCAAATTTAGATTAGAGAAGGATCTGAGTGGAAGACAACTTTCAAGACCAATGAAGGTTTGTACGAGTGGATGGTCATGCCATTTGGATTGTCAAATGCACCCAATACCTTTATGTGGCTGATGAATGAAGTCTTGAAGGAGTTCGCTGGTAAATTTGTCATTGTTTACTTGAATGACATTTTAGTTTTCAGTCAAACTAAAGAAGAGCACTTAAGACATTTGAAGTATGTTTTAGAGAGATTGCAACAAGAAAAGTTATTGATTAACATGAAGAAGTGTTATTTTATAAAGAGTGAAATTGTATACTTGGGTTTTTTCATTTCTAAGGATGGCTTGATAATGGATCTAGAAAAGATAGAGGCAATTGTAAATTGGCCCTCACCTAAGAATATTTTTGAGCTGAGAAGTTTTCATGGTTTAGCCAGCTTCTATAGAAAATTTATTAGGAATTTTAGTGCCATTTTTGCACCTATCATTAACACCATCAAGAAGAATAAGAAACCATTTTATTGGACAACAACAACATATTTTTTTTCAACTATTGAAGAAGAAGATCACTAAGAAGCCGGTGTTGAATTTGCCAGACTTCAATCATCCCTTTCAAGTGAGATGTGATGCTAGTGGGAAAGCCATTGGAGCTGTACTAAGCCAAGAAGATAAGCTCGTTGCATATTTCAGCTAGAAGTTAAATGAGTTAAAACAAAAATACTCTTCCTACGACAAAGAATTTTATGTAGTGGTTCAAACTTTGAAGCATTGGAGGCATTACTTGATGCCTGACGAGTTTGTTCTATACACAGATAATTCTACCTTACAATACATTATGCAACAACATAAGTTAACTCATAAACATGAAAAGTGGGTGGAGTTCCTTCAAAATTTCACTTTTGTTTTGAAGCACATTAGTGGGAAGGAAAATAAGGTTGCCAATTCCTTGAGTAGGATATGCTTAATCATGCAGGTAAGTCAAATATAAATTTTAGGCTTTGATTATTTGAAGGACTTATATGACATTGATGTTGATTTTAAAGAAGCTTTTGCAGTGTGTAAAAATCTAGTCAATAGAGACAACAATCCATGGAAAGAGTTTATGTTGCAAGATGGGATATTGTTCAAGAACAATCAGCTATGTATTCCCAATTGCTCAATGTGGGAAAACTTGGTCCAAGAAAAGAATAATGGCGGGTTGGCTGGACACTTTGGTGTTGAGAAAACACTTGGGCAGTTGAGTCACTTCTATTTTTGGCCTAAGATGAAGGCAGATGTAAAAAGGTACATGAGTAAGTGTAGGGTATGTTAACATGCGAAAGGGAGAAGTCAAAATAATGGACTATACATGCCATTAACCATTCCCAACAGACCTTGGGATTAAGTGAGTATGGAATTTATTCTGGGTTTACTGAGAAATCAACAAGGTAAGATTCAATCCTTGTAGTTGTGGATACATTTACTAAGATGGCTCATTTTATTCTGTGTTTCAAAACTAGTGATGCTACCCATGTGGCTAATTTGTTTTTTGATGAGATTGTTCGGTTGCATGGTTTGCAAAAAAGTATAATCTCTGAGAGGGATACAAGATTCACCGGACATTTCTGGAGAACCTTGTGGAAGAAACTTGGCACTAAGCTAAATTTTAGCTCAGCCTATCATCCACAGTCTGATGGGAAAACAAAGGTTGTAAACAGGAGTTTGGGTAATTTGTTGAGGATTTTAGTAGGTGATCGACCAAAGCAGTGGGATTATGTGCTAGCCCAGGCTAAGTTTTCATATAATGTCTCACCAAATAGGAGAACAGGAAATAGTCCATTTCAGATCTTGTACAACATGTATCCTAGGGGAATTTGTGACCTAAGAGACTTGGGAAAGCTTGAGCATAGAAGTGCTGATGGAGAGGATTTTGTAACAGCCATGAGTGAGTTGCACGACAAAGTAAAACAAATATTGCAAGATACAAGCAACAACTACAAGCAACGAGAAACTGTACACAAGAAAGAGGTAAACTTTGAAGTGGGAGATATGGTCCTAGCTCACCTAAGAAAAGAGAGGTTTCCAAGGGGATAATATAACAAATTGAAAATGAAGAAGATAGGACCTTGTAAGGTCCTCCGCAAGTTTTCAACAATTGCTTATGAGCCGGAGTTACCTCTAGAAATTTGGCATTTCACCCATTTTTAATGTAGCAGATTTGTATCCCTACACAGTTGGTGATGCGTATCAAGCTTCTGGGAATCTTGACTAGGATGAAGGAAAGGAACAACAATGGCTGAAGAAAATGCACATGGCAAAGAGTTTAGAGGTTGAACAGATTTTGGATACATGTGTTTCCAAGAAGACCAAAAGGAAAGAATACTTAGAATGTCTTGTGAAGTGGAAAGACCATCCGATGGAGGATTCTACTTGGATGGATGAAGCAACACCACACAAAGAAGGTAATTCTATAGAATATATTATGAGCAGGAGCTCATAAAATTTTCTTTCTTGGGGAGTCTAATGCAAGTGCATTAGGCCGAGCACAGAAACATGATAAGTTATTAAAGTCAGACCAAGAGCCTATCAATGTGATGGATTGATCACATGTCAAGGCTAGAACATTTTAAAGTTTACTTTTGAAGAAGTCTTTGATATTCAGTTAATAGTAGTTAGAAATATCTAGTTAAAAGAAATGATTTTATAGTTAGTAGATAGTTAGGGCTAGGGGAAATTGGTTCACATCCATGAACTCATTTTCTTGGACAATGGATTTTTAGTTTTGAAGGAGAGAGGAGGAACATTTTTGGGTGCTGGAAATTTTGGTGTGAGATTGAAGTTAATTGTACAACATTTCTTATACCAGTGGTTTTTTGTATTAGCAAATCGAATCTGTAAGTGTGTGTGAGACAATTATTTGCATATGTGTTTGTGAGGTTTATGAACCATAATATTAATATATGGAGATTGAAATTGATTTGGTCTTTAAATTGCGGTGTTGAATGAGGAATTCTTGCACTATATTTTCTCTGTTATTTACATTTAAATGAGAACACGGAGAATCATATTTTAGTTAATATTTTAATCGAATACTTTTGCATCCAAGATTGTGTATTGGAAAGAATCATTTTACATTTCAAATTCGAGAATAGAGAGCACTATGTATCAAGCAAACAAAAGAAAGAAAATTCGTAAAGGAAAAATGTCACCAATTTTGTGGGTCAATTTCTGATCAATGGAAGATGAATTTTGAAATTCTGGCATTTGGGTTTTGTAAAGAGAAGGGTCTATTTGGTAACACACAAGTGATTTCCCAAAAAGATCCTTCGTTTTGGATTTACAAAGGGATCTTTAAACTGTGTTTTTATAGACTACATGGCTGAAAAAAAAAATGTTGTTCCTCTTGTAACAACACTGTAGTTTGCTGTGAGAATCTGTAACAACGATGTAGTCTGTTAAGAGAGCCTGTAACAACACTATAGTTTGTTGTGAGAGTCTGTAACAACTGTGTAGTTTGCTGTGAGAGTCTGTAACAACACTGTAGTCTACTGAGAGAGCCTGTAACAACACTGTAGTTTGCAGTGAGAGTCTATAACAACACTGTAGTTTGCTGAGAGAGCCTATAACAACACTGTAGTTTGTTGTGAGAGCAAAGATTTGTTGTTCATCCTATAACAACAATGTGGTTCGTTGAGATAACAACCATCATATTTTATTTAAAGAACCAAGGAAATTGTAGCTACAATATGCATAACACTGAGACATAAAAATGATATCTTAATTGATGATATTATTCTAGGGTTTATCCTTCAGATATCTTAATCAATATCATTAAATTATGCTAGTTTTGTATTTGATATAATCCATGACTAATTGATTAATTTTTAGGATTGGAAATGCTTCAAATATGAATCATATTTAGTGTATCTTCTAATATTATTAATAAACCTATTTTTAATCATAGATAATAATAAAGGTTAATTAACATGGAAGGTTACTTTTGATCTTTGAATGGACTTTGAATGCTCGAGATGTAATACATTTTGTCTAATAGAATGGTTTGTTGATGACTTTATGGCCATAGTTTATACACTATTGTATAACAAGCCCTCTCCTAAGTTATTCCATGAATACAAAAAATTCTTTCATTTTAATAAAAAAATGAAATATGGGAATTGATACATTTCTAAAGATCATACAATTTTGAAGATTTATAGATCTAATTTGAAGCCATGCAAGCTTCCAGTTTACTTAAATCTTAGGGGTTTTCTCCTTAAAGTACGTTAGGCTAAATATTAAATTCATAGCATTGTTTCTTTTATTTCAAAGAATAAAGAGCCTTATTCCATACGACCACTAGAAGTTTTATCTTTCATGATTAAAACCAAATTATTTTTTATTATTAATGAAATTAAGATGAAAACTTTTCATTTTGAAGAAGATATTCTTTAGAGATATGATCGATATCATGCGATCAAGGAAATTGAAGCGTTTAGAGGAGTTTTTTTTTGAAAAACATTGGTGTCAATCACTCAAATTCCATTATCCATTGATTTAGTATACCCAACATAAGAGAAGTCGTTTTAGGTGGTGAAGTTTCAAAAGGAAGTCACTTTTGGTGAAGAAGTTGAAATATTTATAGAAATGGTCTTTAAAAAAGGAGTGCCAAGAAAACCAAAGAAAATTCGTATTCTTAGATAATTCATAAAGGATTGATCCTTCAAAATTATTATTTTGCATCAATTATGAGAAAAACATCTTACAAATGGCAATTTACCTATTTTTTTAAGGTGAAGGTTGAAAAACTAGAAAAATGTCTTAACTATTAGGAAAATACTAAGGTCATTATTATCTAGAAAAGATGCCACTTGAAGATAACATTGAATGACTCAACAAACTAAGTAATGTTGTGGAAAGAGATTTTATTTAAGCAAGTATTAATATGAAAAGGATAAAAATGCAAATGAAAAAGTTAGAAAATCAGCTAAAGATTAAAAGAGGCATAATCAAGGCTCACTTGATAAGAATCAATGATTTATAACAAAAGTGTATCCCTTTGGGAACAACCTCATATGATAAAACAAGTATATACTATATGAAAATGATAAAAGAAATTCAATTGTTAGGAGAAAAATCTGGGAACAACCTCATATGATAAAACAAGTATATACTATATGAAAATGATAAAAGAAATTCAATTGTTAGGAGAAAAATCGAAGAAATTAGGAGAAAAATAGAATGTTCTTGTCCTCAATATATCCAAGCTAAAAAGATATTTGAATTGGAAAAAGAAAAAATCAATCAAAGAATTGGGTGAGAATATTTAAGAATAAAACACTATGTTTCAAAAAATAATAGATAAAATCAATGAAGAGAAGGAAGCTACATTATCAATTAATCTAGCTCAAAAGGTAAGCATTACATATGTTGAGGTAATTACAAAATTATTAAAAAAAAAATCCAAAGATTAGAAATCACTTGTTTGAGAAGAGATAAAAAATTGAGATTGGCGTGAAATACAAGTTTACAAAAAGTGTAGATTTACAAAATCAAGTCAACAAAGGAAATTCTTCAATTAATATCTATATTGTTAATATTGCAAAAACAAAGACAAAATCAGAGCTTATGCGAATAAAGGTATCACACAATTTGTAGAAACACAAAAAAATTGACAATTTTTTTTGCAAGAAAATATTGAGTAGAGCAAAGCATTGTATTTTGGATGATACCAAAGTAATTATAAAGATTATCTTAGAGACATTTCAATTTACTACGAGATACATAAGATTTGAAAAGAAATGTCAAACTTTGAGTTTAAAAGGTTTGGGAACATTTGACAGTCTAAGTAAAAAAAATCCCCCAATCTCATAAGATTTTTGAATAACAAAAGTAAGAGTGGTTTGGAAATCATAGGGATCGAAAATACAACTGCATCTATTATACAAACAACTACAATTATCAAACACAATTTAATAGAAATAAATCAAGATTAAAGTAAAGTTTTGTTGTAATTCAAGCAAAATTTAGAAGCAAATTCATTGAAGCTTTGGATCTTGGACTCCCTCCTTCATAGTTTTTAGTATAAAAAAAAATAAACAATCGGGAGAAAATAAGAGACCAATCAAGAACATTTTAGTAATATTATTGGTCCTATTAATATTAATGGTCGTATCAGTATCAATATTAATATTAATATTAAGGCTTCCTTATTTATGAGGAATTATATTAGGACTTTATGTTTTTAAGCGCTCTCTTATATTTAGAAAAATTTATCATCTCCATCATATGATGGGTAAATAAAATAAAGATATGCAATGTTTTTTTTTTGGATTGTGGTAGTAGATACCATCTTAGTAGCCTAATTAATTATCATAGGCTACAAAATATTAAATATTAGGGAATTAATAAAAATGACTAAGAAAAAATAATATTATAAACCACTCATTTAAAAAAAGAAGATTCATGGTATTAGGATGACCCATGATATTCATATAGTCATCTCAATAAAAGAAAAGGAGGAGCTCATTTAGGGACATGATTGGATGAATAGGTTAATTCATTTTGTGGATAGAGTGTGGATCTTCTTTGGAGCGAAACTATCTTCCCTAGGAATCAAAACTATTTTAGATGTTGTAAGATACACCCTAACTAGTCATTTGGATGGATTAACCAAATTCCTCATTGGTGCTTAGTGAGGAAAGATGATATTTTAGGGTTTTTGTTAGAAGATTGAAGCAGCACACAATTGCAGACAGGGAAATCTAGCCACATAAGGTTTCTGAAGAGGACCAAATTACTCTAGCTTATCTATTTGTCAGATTTCTTTCCAAAATAAATTTGATGTAATTTCTCTTTTAGTATTATAAATAAATAGTTGGGGTTTCCAGTGACATTTGTCTACAATGTTTGTGATAATTGACTTTATAATTTGTGAAATTATCAGCAAAAAAATTTGTTGTGTGCTTATTCTGGAAAAAATTAATAGGAAAATTTCTGAGAATTTAAATAAATAAATAAAGAAAATATTACAATGGTATGAGAATTGTGCATCTTGCCAACATGAAATGTTTAGCAGGGAAGGTTTATCATCTTTTCCAGGTGAGCATGGAACTTTAATGCAGATTGAAGCATCATTATTTCCATTGGGGTCGACTTCATAGCAACTGCAATAAACAATTACAGGGATGAAGGGTTGATTAGATTTGCAGGGCCAAGGTATAAAATGAAGACCTTGTAGTTGCAGAATTGGGGCTGTGAAAGTAGACATATTGCGATGGTCGAGTTAATAGCGCATACTTATCAACTCATGGGTTGATTGTGAAGCAAAAACTCGTGCAGTCCAGTGTAGATTACAAAGGATCTTGTGAGTCATCTATCTGAAGGAATGAATTATCAATGGTGGTAAGGAATTGGGTTGATTTGCACCCAACGAATTAATTGAACAATGTACTAGCACAACCATATTTACCAAGGTAAATATGGTTGATATACGCCGATAGGTGTATATCAAGCATATATATCAACCACATTTTCTAATGTGATTGATATACGCTGATAGGCTTATATCAACCACATTAATAATTATTATGGGTATTTAAGATTATTAATAACTATATAAATGACTATATAGGATTATTAATAACT
>APFE031520801.1:0-18312 GCA_000404065.3 Pinus taeda
AGTTCATGGCATTACAGAACAGAGGTCTTCCTAGCCTGATGGACCCCTCAGGAAGGCTACTTTCACATGAAAAATATGCCAAGAGGGTCAACACTTTTGCTGCTAATCAGATTGCAGAAACAGCTAGCACATCAGCAGAAACAGGGCCAACATCAGGACAGACCCTTTTCGACAGGGTGGAGAGCTTATTCTTTATTATGAATGAAATTAATCACTTGTTTGATGAGCCTCCCAATTTTTATAAGTATACAGAGGTAGATGAGACCATAGAGTCAATTTTGAGGCATCAACTGCCCACACAGGAAGTCTGGAACAGTTTGATACAACTATTGCTAAACCAAAGCTGGTAATTATGTTTTTCCTTTGAAATATATAAATGGTCATGCACAGGAAAATATGGATATATCAGCATGTATGTAGAGAGAGGCTGAGCCAACTCAGCAAAACCATTCGGCCACCACAGTAGCACTGGCAGTCACAGGTGACAGGGCCGAAAAGCTACAGGAGGACAGAGCTGCACAGACACGTCATTCAGCAGTTATAACAAAGCGTTCAATCGACTCAGTGAGCTCCAAATGTCAAAATCCTCTGACAGGAGTAAAGAGAATTTATGTTGTATTAAAGGCTGTAATAACTTCCTATCTACTATTTCTGTACGAGTTAATAAAGATATTTTATTTCTCAGATGACTCAATGCCTGAGATATTTTGTATGAAAAACTTCTATATATTCCCCCTCACATTAGATAGCAGAGGTTGGATGTTGGATGTAATTGATATCTTTGATATAATTCTTTTACTGGAAATTCTCAGAGAAGTAATACAAAGGCGGTGGAATTTCCAAAGCTCTGTGTGATCTGATGTATTGAGGTGTTTAACTGAATGTTACAGGATTCCTGCGTATTTCATGGCACAATAAGTTTTCCTTACAACTCTTTGTTTATGTGTTTTATCATCTTTTCATATCTCTTTCATGTTTCTGTTCTTTACAATGAATGGCAAGGAAAAAGAATAGTTCTAGGACTTAACCACAAATTACCCTGAACTCAATCTAAGCTATTTTAAGTGTTTTTCTTCAGTTATAGCAATCAAGGTGTAATTCTTAATTGCTACCCTTTCATGCTATATCTTTCACAGTGATTATTGTTTCAGGAATTCAAGTTTGCTCCTGAGGAATACATCTATTTCTCACACCTCAGCTTAGTGGAGAATTCTCAATTGCATTCCACTGGTTGTTCACATTCCACCATCATAATTTCAAGTTTGTTTCATAAAGTATTTAAATGGCCCTGTAACTCCAGCTGCTCAAACTCAAGATTTCAAGAGACCAGTAGCCACAGACTCCATTTCCCAATGGACTAACATTATCTGCAATCTCCACTTTAAGTACAGAAAAGCACCCTTCCAACCAAAAACCTAAACCAAAATCCTCACTTCATAACTAGCCTAAAATCTCCACAAAACAGAGACAAACCTTAAAGATAGAGCCCTCTCTGATTACAGTTGAGCTAGAAGCTGTAATCCAAAGATTGGTTAGTGGTTACCCCGGCCGTATTCCCTTGGGAGTCATAGGGAACAACCTGGGTGTTAACACTTTCAAAATGTTATGAAGTTGATTTCTATATGATACTTGATCCATATATTGCTATGCTTCTTTGAATTGGTTGTTTTGTAGGTCTAAGGATTGAAAGGAACTCCAAGAGGGTTTTGACCCTGGCTGGATCTACCTGAAGGAAGGACCCCCAGGTGCATCTCTCTTCACGTAGTTTTCTTATTTAAGTATCATGGTTGTGTGGAATGCTTGTCTTTTACTGTAGATAACCCCCGCTCTACTAGGGTGTTGACCCAAAACCCTAGGGGACTTCATCCCTCAACAGAATTGGTGACACCATTGGGGACAACAATATTGTTGTTCCTAGTTTGGCTTAATTTAAGCCAATCAGGGCTCAACCTTTGATTTTCTTGCTGCAACTAAATTGTCTGTTCCTATAGGAACTTAGATTTTAAGCCTAAATAGTTTCTTCAGACCCCTTTTTTGCTTTTTCTTGTGAACTTTTATATACGCAGTTTTGTTGAGTTACAAAGGTGTATGTACACAAGTTTCCCCATACGAACCCGCGTATACGCAGGTTTCTTTGGGCCAAATCACGTATACACGTAGTTGTGTGTTGAAACAGTCGCGTATATCCTAATTTTCCAAGACTTTCTAAAATTGAAGATTTGTTTGTTGGTATAAGTGCTTCCTAAGTAGTCAAGTTTGGATGTCAGCCTGTGGTTTTACGGCAAGTTTCCAGTTTCGAATTCTCTTCGGTTGTGGAAATTTTTGGTCTTGTTTTGTCTTGTTGCAAGTGTCATCATTTGTGTTTGAGCACACGAGATTTCTCTCTGAGAATCTTGGCTATTCTGGTCTTCCAGGGCAGAAAGATTGGTTTCAATCTTTGTGACAAACTTTATCTTTGTGATCTTCTTGCTTTGTGTCAAAACTGCATCTTGTGGCCATTTGCTTTTCTTGCTTTTTGAAGGTTGTTGAGTGACAATTTTGAAAGTTGTCTTTTTTGATCTTTTGATCATGGTCACAAGCTCTTTTTAATGCGTTTTGGTCATTAAGAGCATCTTGAAACTCCTATTTTGTTGATTTTTCGCCCATTTTGAGTTGATAACTTGCAAAGTGTTTTTTTTTGCCTATTCTTCAATATTAAAGTTTTCAATAGTATTTAGAGAACTTTTGAAAAGTTGTTTTTTGTTTTTGCTTTTGAAGAAAACTCCTTAAAAAAAAACTTAGTTTTTGCTTTCTTTTGCCTTGTTTTGATTTGGTTTCCTTTAGCGAGTTAAAGTGCATTTTGTTTGTCTTGAGATTTTCTTTTAGTGTTTGGATGAAAATGAGCATTAGCAACTTATATTCTATCTAAACATCTTAAGTGGTTATTTAGAAGCGATAAACAAGTTACTTTCATTCTTTGTTTTAGAGTAGTCTTAAGTTTTTTGCATCAACATTTACTCATTACATTAGGATAATTTGTGCATCTTGTAGAGCATCCATAGTTTTGTTAGTTTTTGTGAGTGTGAAGCTTGTTAAAAGAAAAGAAAAGAGAAATTTATTGCTTTCTTAAAAGTTCCTTAGGACCTAGAAGAAATTTCTTTCATCGAAGAATGAAACGAGTGCATTTGCATATAGTTTGGTTTTTATTAATTTCTTTTGCATCGAAAAAAACCACAAGTTTCATTTCCATTTATCCCTTGACTTAAGAACAGCCCATTTAAAAACAAGCGCTAACTAAAATATACTAGAACTTTTTTATATTGTCAATTTAGACACACCAACAAGTTTTAGGATATTTAGGACCTTGGATTAGGTGAGTGGAGAGAAAACTCTCCAAGGCCACTTTAAACTGTCAAACATAGAAGTCTGAATAGCGAGTGCAAATCCAATAGCATTAGGAACACCAGGAAAGCTCCGGATCTGGGAGTTAAGCACGAGGGATTTTGAATATAAGGAAGAGAGATACCCCCTCTCCTACTTGTCGAATCTTACCTCAAGATTGTTCCACCTGGCTTCTAACACGTGTTGGTAACCTTAGTTGCTACTCCTAGGGATCTACATAGGTGGCTATGGAGGTCAATCCCGTGGCACCTGAGGTCGACGTTGTATCACTCTCAACAGTACTACTGGAGGGCACCCTTGCAAAGCTTGGGGGCTTGCACTGGTGCAGGCTGTTGTTAGGAGGTCAACATACCTTCCTCTATTACCTTCGCTCGTAGGTCTAGGCCTTCATTATCCTAGACTATCTTTAGAAGGCCCCTTACTTCACTTTCTTGTATTTTGGTGTCTGGTCCTCATCACCTGGAGCGGAAATACTCGAAAGTTGTTTAACTGGCTGATATCTTTTAGGGACGTTTTAGTGTGTGCTTTGTGCTCCTAGTTGGCCTAGATTTCAATTTTTTGAGTCTTTAGTTAGATCTTAATAAAAAATTCAAAGTGGCTGACTGATCACCTAGATGGTCTCGAAGACTTCGTGGTCTTTCACCACCAATTTTAGAGCCTTCTCCTAGAAGGCGCAGAGGTAATACTACCGGTGGGTTTCATCCCGTGGTAGTTGACGCATCAGGGATTGATCCTCCTCTTGGGGGAATTAGTGTTTAGAATAGGCCTAGTACTTCCATAGAGCAAGAGAGGAACACTCCAGTTCTTTCTCGAGTTCTCTTTTAGATGGAAGATAACATAGAGGTAGAAGAACTCCCAGAGTCATTAGTGGCTCCAAATTCTCCCCTACCTTCTAGTTATCCAGAAGTATTACAATACGTTGGGACTCCGATGCATAGACCATCAAGTTCAAGTCACATTACGCACTTATCATCGATGACCACTACTAGAAGCATGGCTTCTACTACAAGTGCTACAACTATGCAGATTCCCACATTCGTACAAGGGAAAGGAACAATTTCCATCCCCTCTACTTCTTTATTTGGATCTTTTGCTAGCACATCCTTAGTTGGGTCTACCTCCATTCCTTCTACGAGTGGAAATTCCCAAATCAATGCTTTTAGTTCTGGATATTTTCTGCTTGGCACCCATTCACAGGGTATTCTGTCAGCTTCGTTTGGTGCCTCCACATCCATGATGGGTGGATTGACTTCATGCCAGGGTTTTCCTTTTGGAAGTGGTCATATACCACATTCCAACCCGACAGTAGGATCTATGCCTTTTTCTTCTACAGGACAAAGCAGTAATCCTTTTCAAGGTTGGACTAACCCTGCAGTTAGTGGCATGGGAACTGGCAATCCGTTTTTCGGCCAACAAGGGAATGGGTCGTACTCCACGGTTAGTTCGTTTCAAAGTATTCCTCCCTTAGCTTCTACTTGGAATCCTTATCAGGGGTTATTGACTCCTTATAATCCTTTAGGAGGAAGCTTCGTTAGTTATGGAGGTTTTGCGGCCAGAGTTGGTCAAACTCTGAGTTTGGCTGGATCACAAGGTTCCCCTTTTGGTTCAGCTAGTTCTGCTGGATACTTCGGGTAGTTTGGTGCCTTTCAAAATCTAGGCCAATCTTTTTAGAACTTTGGGAGCTCTGCCCTGTCTGGGTGGAATCCCCAAGGTCCTCTAAGGCTTCCTTTTCTGGCAACTTTGAACTTGCCAGATCTCACGAAATTAGCAAACGATCCAATCAAATACAATCCAGCCTGGCCTCTGGTCCCAACCAAACTCCCTTTGTACATTCCAAAATTCAAAGGAAAGGGTGGTGAAGACCCAGGCGACCATGTAACCACATTCCATTTGTGGTGCTCATCAAACTCCCTTTTTGATGACTCGATTAGGTTGAGACTTTTTCAACGCACCTTGACTGGTAATGTGGCCAAGTGGTATATAGAGTTGCCAGGGGGCAGCTTTACATCTTTTGCTGACTTAGCTACTATTTTCTTAAATCATTTCCAGTTGTCTACCCGTTATGATGCTGGAACTAAACTTCTGGCCACTTTTCGTTAGGACACGACAACTCACATTTCTGACCATATTCAGGAATGGAGACGGAGAAAGATGCTCACTAAAGCCGAAATCCCTCTGGAATACCATCTCGAATGGTTTTTGAAATCTTTACAACCTGAAATCTCTAAGGATGTCTCCATGTCTAGAGTCTATTCTAAGGAGCAAGCTATTTTTAGGGCCCAACAATTAGAATTGATTTACTCTCAGTCTGGGATCCTACAAAAAATCTTTCCGGATGCTCCGGGGTCTAAGGTTGATATAGCCAAGTCGAAGCCAGGTCCCCATGCAGATGGTATCATTGGATCGGTAGACACAAATGCGATGAACTTGTTGAGCCAATTGCAGCAATTGTCTTTGCAAAATGCTCCTAACAACCAAGTCACATCGTCTAACTCTTAGTCTTCCCAACCCTCTTCGATTAATGTCGTCCAATCTCATAACCCCGAAGAAAATCAAAATTCCAATGGGAAAAAGAAAGGACAAGGTAAGAAAAAGAGTCAGGATGGGAAGGCTGACGCAAATAAATCTGGCAATAATGCTGGTGGTGGTAGAAATGAGTCTAGAAAGAAAGTCAAGTTTCCATGCAAGTTGTGCAGTGGAGACCATTTAACTCATCTCTGCCCAAAGGTTCAGGACGCTCAGCACTTGTTAGGGAAGCAAGGGACTTCTAGTTCTCAAGTTGTGTTAACCAACCCTTTTCCCCAAGGGCATCAATTTCTTGCTGGCGTGAGTTCAAATCTGGGTACCTCCAAGAGGGGTAGCCAGAAAGGGGAGAAATCATCAAATGTTTTCATGGTGGGTTCTAACGTCCACGTGGCCACTTGGTCACATGATTATGGTGAAGCTGAAACTTCCAAGGACAAAACTGCTCCCTGAAATACCAACCTTCATATTGAGTGACCCCCTATCAAGACCATACCATAGATACCGAAAGGTTTTGCTAAATGCGCGACTACTAATCCTAACGCTAGGGCCACCCAAAACTACTCCATTGTTGAGGATCTGGCTCAGAGTCCATGCGCCATGTTCGCTTTAGAGGTTCTCCAGTTGTATCCAGCTTAACGAAGTGCTTTACTCTCGGCAATTAGGGTAGTTGATCCAGCTAACTCTTTAGTGCTCACTTTCAACATGTTAAATGTCAAAAAGTGACTCCCTCATCATATGGCTTTTCAAATAAAGTCTACATACTGGAAAATTAAAATTTTTCGTACCGTTATTAATGAAGGAGCTTCCATGTGCATCATGTCGATGTCATGCTAGAAGGCTATTGGATTGCCTTCGGCTGTTCCTTCACCTACCCTCCTGACTGCATTTGATGGGCATTCTCATAAGCCACATGGGATTATCTCAGCCTTTCCTATATGTGTTGGGGGGAAGGTCGCCAATATTGAAGTAGAAGTCATTGATGCTAACCTAGACTTCAATCTCCTCTTAGGAAGGAACTGGGTATACGAAATGGACGTCGTTGTTTCTACTCTGTTTCGTGTTATTTGCTTTCCTCATGAAGGGAAAATTGTTATGGTTGATCAATTGGATTATTGTCTAGTTGATCCTCAAGCAAATTCTGACTCTACTGTTCCTTTAGTGGATAACCCTCGTCCACCTACTGAGAATCTAGGAGTTGGGATGTATTCTTCATTGATGGGTACCTTTGATTTTCCCTCTCCTATCGGTAGAATCAATGTCGTTTCATCATCTAAGGAGTCTCCTCGGAAAGAGTTCTTCTGAACTCATTATTTTTCAGACCCTTGGACCTTGCCTTCACCTACGGCCACATTAGCTGAAGGACAAGTTAATGGAATGGCATTCCCTATGTTTGCAAGTAAGCTTAGATATCAATCTATCATTAACTCTGCAGACAACCACTCTACTCCTTTTTCTGAGGAGGAGTTAGATGGTGATGTGGCCCCAGCCTGGACCCTTGATTCTACCTCCGCCTTGGACTACTTAGATATGGTTTTACCTTCTGAAGAAGCAATCCTCGAAGTAATGATGGGTGTAGATCGACCTTGGGAAGACTTACACCATCGTTCATATTTTCTTCCTCCATCAGGAAGTAGAGTCTAGGTTCTCCGAGCTCTTTACTAGTGATGTTTGTACAATATCAAATCCTTTGGCTCCAGCACACTTTCGTGTTGAAGGTAATATGTCGGTGGTTTCAAAAACGATACCCATAAACATCTCTAGGTAACCTAACATGATCGAGAATATCTTCATCGGAATCGAATGTTCCCCTGAAGAAATTCAAATTTACACCGACCTTTTCAAAGAATTTTGAGATGTATTTGCTTGGTCTTATGAAGAAATTCCTGGCATTGATCCTTCTATAGTTCAACATGAGATCAAGACGTATGAAAACACCAAGCTGGTTCATCAAAGGCTTCGACTGGTTAATCCTAGGAAAGTAGCAGCCATTAAAGCTGAAGTAGAGAAGCTGCTCAAGGCGGGTTTTATATACCCTGTTCTTCTTACCGATTGGGTTTCTACCAGTCCCTGTGGATAAAAAGAAAGGAACAATCCAAGTATGCATCGACTTTAGAGACCTAAACAAGGCTTGTCCAAAAGATAATTACCCCACGCCATTCATTGATCATACTATTGACGAGTGTTCGGGTAATGAGATTTTTTCCTTCATGGACGGTTTTTCCAGTTATAATCAAATCTCTATCCGTCTTGAAGATCAACATAAGATAGCTTTTATATGTCCCTGGGGTACCTCTGCATATAGAAAGATGCCTTTTGGTCTTAAAAATGCTGGAGCGACTTTCCAGCGGGCCATGTCATATGATTTCCATGACATTAAACATATCATCGAAGCATACTTGGATGATCTCGCTGCTCATTCTCGAAAGAGAACTGATCACCCTAGTCATCTTTGATTGGATTTTGAGCGACGTTTTTTTTATAAAATCTGGTTGAATCCCAACAAGTGCATTTTTGCGGTTACGCCCGGTCGGTTATTAGGGTTCATTGTATCAAATGAAGGGATTAGGGTTGATCCCTTCAAGGTAGAGGCAATAATTCAGTTGCCTCCCCCGTCCTCAATTCAACAACTTCAAAGTCTTCAAGGGAAGGCTAATTTCTTAAGATGGTTTATAGTGAATTATGCTGAGATCACTAAAGGGTTCATGTATTTGCTACGGAAAGGAGTTCCATTTGTGTGGGACGACTTTGTGCAGTGGTTGTTCGATGCTTTAAAAAAGGCATTAGTCTCTGTCCTTCTTTTGAGTCCACTCGATTATGGTAGGGACTTCCTTTTATATCTCGCTACAGCAGAATCAACCATTCGTATGGTTCTCTTTCAGGAAGACGATGCTCTCACAGAGCATGTGATTTATTATTTGAGCTGAGGCTCGATAGGTCCTAAACTTCGCTATTCTCCGACTGAGAAGTTGGCCTTGGCAGCTGTCCATGTTGTCCAGTGGCTCCCCCATTATATCTTGCTATGCAAAAATTTTGTCTTAGTAGCGGTCAATCCATTTTAGTTTGTCCTCAGTAGGCGAGTGATTGGGGGAAAATATAATCGATGGATAGTCATTCTACAAGAATTTGATCTCGAGTTCTTGTCCGCCAAGTCTAAGAAATCTATGGTTTTTTCCGAGCTAATTTATGAGCTGCCTTGTGGAGAGGATACTATTTATGAGGAAATTTTTCCCGACGAACATTTATTCTTCATCTCTTCACTCGACCCTTGGTTTGGAGATATCATTGTCTATCTCTAGACTTCGAAGTTTCCCTCTACTTTCTCTAAGGATGAATGTTGAAAGTTACATCACCTAGCTAAAAATTATGTTATCATGGGTGATACATTATATCATTGAGGGGTTGATTCAATCCCTTGGCGTTGTTTAACCTTAGAGGAAATAGAGTTGGTGCTCAATGACTGCAATAATGGAGCTTGTGGTGGTCATCTATCAGGGCTTGCTACAGTTCAGTGTATCTTCTGTGCCGACTATTTTTGGCCTTCGCTCTTCAAAGATTGTGTTGAAGCGGTCAAATGCTATCACCCGTGTCAAATTTATACTCAGAATATGCGTGCACATCCAGCTCCTCTTTTTCCTGTTGTCACTGTCGGTCCTTTTACTAAGTGGGAATTGATTTTACAACTTGTAATCTGCCTTCAGCAGCGAATCACAAGTACATTATCGTGGCCATAGACTACTTCATGAAGTGGGTTGAGGCCATGCCCACTTATAAAAATGATAGTGAAACAGCAGCATTCTTCCTTTTTAATCAGATTATCTCAAGGTTCGGTATCCCGAGAGAGATTGTCACTGACCATGGTAGTCATTTCCAGAATCAACTAATGTCTGAATTGGCTCTCAAATTAGGTTTTTGGTAGGAGAATTCATCTCCTTATTATCCTCAGGCCAATGGACAGGTTGAGGCAGTGAACAAAACTCTTAAGACAATCCAGCAAAGGACAATTGACAAAAATCAGTCCA
The DNA here is from genome assembly GCA_000404065.3 of Pinus taeda. Classification (NCBI taxonomy): domain Eukaryota; kingdom Viridiplantae; phylum Streptophyta; class Pinopsida; order Pinales; family Pinaceae; genus Pinus; species Pinus taeda. The sequence goes on from APFE031520801.1 coordinate 9,927, forward strand.
ATTGGCACCTTATGTTGTATCCGGCTCTTTGGGCATACCGAAACTCCGTAAAGACTGCTACAAGTTTTACAACTTTTTAGTTAGTTTATGGGATGGAATCTATCTTTCCTGTCGAATGTGAAATCGCATCCCTTAAGTTAGCTGTTGAGCTCCTTCTAGATACTTCTAGAATCGAAGAGCACCTCCTTCATTTGGAACATCTCAATGAGCAACGTCGAGATGCTGCCACGGTGAATGAGGCTCATAAGAAAAGGTTTAAAACTTAGTATGATAAAGCTGTCCATCCTTGAGTATTTATTGAAGGCGACCTTGTCTTGGTCTATGACCAAGATAAATATGCCTTGGGGGCAGGCAAGTTCAAGCCTATGTGGTATGGTCCCTTCATAATTAAATTAGTTTTAGAAAAAGGGTCGTATGAGTTAATCGATTTTGAAGGAAACAAGTTGGCGGAGCCCCGAAAAGGGCTCTACCTCAAGAAGTAATTTTCTTAAGTAGCAGCTAGGCAATGGCTTCTTTTTACATTGTGTATATGTGTACGTATCTTATCGAGATTTTTTGATATCAACACTTTTTGGTCTACTGTGGTAGGTGTTGATTGATGACTTGGTCTATTTTGGATTCGCCGATGGTACTATTCAGCACACTCGGAACCTCGCTTCCGCAACTTGGGTACTCTACTATCCAACTAGTCAGTTGATGGTATCAAGGGGAGTATGCATTGGTCTCGCTTCAAATAATATGGCTGAGTATACTGCCGCCATTAATTTACTATCCGAGGCAATTTCCCATGAAATCGACTCGTTGGTAGTTTATCTGGATTTGCAATTGATAGTGTCACAATTGAATAACATTTATCAGGTAAGGGATCCATGTTTATATCACCAGTATCTAAGGGTGAGGTTGTTTCAAATATCATTTACTTATATTAGTTATTTGCACATTCCACGATCTCATAATTGGTTAGCTGATTCTATCGCTAATCAAGCATTAGGCTGGCACATCAATCATTCATCACAATAAAATAAAGCATCAAAAAGTCGAACTGTATATATATATCATAAAAAAATCTCGAGAGTACATAAGCCTATCCAAAATAATATACAAAATTGGGACTCAAATTCCCATAATCATGTCCACTATATCTAATTCCCTGGCTCAGGATGAGCGGCTAAGTAGGCAACTACTGCATCGGCCACACGCCTAAAAGTGCAAACCCAGTCTCGTGGCATGCCAACCACATGATGCTGCATCTCTACAGGAAGGTCCTCTACGGCCGTCATCGGTACTCCGTGAGTTAGACTCACCAAGTGCTGCTGAACTGTGTGTAGAACTCGCTCTGCGTCTACATCTGCCTCTTCAGCCCCTCGACCACGACGTTTTTGCCGTGGGAACTCATCTGTTCGTATCGGCCCAATATCTGGAACATGATCATCATATTATTCATTTGAATCCTATCAAAAGCATTTTTCAAAGTTCATTATTATATTTGAAAAATCACAAAAAATCATAAAATCAAAAAAACACGTACCAATGTCGCCCCATGCTGCGGTTGGTGGTAATACTAGATCGGGATCTCCTCGGAAATCCAACCCAGCATAAGGGTAGTCATCTACAGCGATGATCTGTTGATCCCATCAGGAAAAGAAGTCATTGCCAAATGCAGTCCATGGGACGTCCCCACCTCCTAGACGTTTCATCAGGTCAACCCACCTGCCCATTCGTGAGTCTCGTGGGGTGTTGAATGAAACTGGTACTCTCGGACGAAGTGCAGGGACCCTCTCAAAAAAGAAAGAACACAAAATAGTCCCATATCCAAAGTTTTTGGTCTGACCTCTCTTGATGGAAGTGAGCTGGCTTTTCAAGCTAGCCAGAAGAGGAGTACACCAGTCGAATACAGTGGTGAGACAGTCTACTGCCAAGCTCATGGCTAGCTGTGATTCCTGGTGCAGAGAAGCTGATCCATTCACTCTAGCTATGGTGAACAAGATTATCCTCAGTAATAAAATCTCCACATGTGTGACTAAAATTTTACTTCCAACCTTTTTTGAAAGTCTTGGGCAATATATATGTACGTAGTCCTCGATGGAGAGACTGCCTCGTGTCCTGCCCCTGGAATGTACTACCTCTTTCCTTTGGGAAAGGCCTGTGATGTAATAAATATCTTCCACTTCTATCGTGAGTGGCATCTGGTCAATCATAAATGCATCATCCTTGATACTCCCATTAACCAATGAGCATCTCAAGCAGACGTGTGTTTGCTTTCATATTTGGTATTTTCAAGAATTTTAGCAAACCACATCCCCATAAGGCATCCAAAGCATTAGGATTGTTCATGACCTCATCATCCACTGCGCTATGCTCTCTTTCTTGCCAAGTGACTGGCATCCTAAAGAAAAAATGAATTTAGACCATCAGTTTTTTTGTTTGAAATGATCGCAGCGTATGCGTGGGTCCATTTACACACAGTCGTGTGTAGGGCCCGTGTGTATGCGGGTTTCATATATCCAACCCGTGTATACACTGCAGTGAAATATTTGACAAAAAATTCAACAGTAAAACATAAATTAAAAATTCTAAAACTAGTCACAATTGATTGCAAGACAAGCGTAAGAGTTACCTAGGAATTTTGGAAGAATCTGAACGGTTGAATTTGGCATATGGAAAAGTTTGCTTCTTTTGCTCCACTTATCTGCTCTCAAACTCAAATGGTGAAAATGGTGAGTCCAAAAGCTCTTTTATAGGCTTTGAAAATGCAAATTTTTTTCAAAACTTAATTTTGTTTGGTCTCATGTAACTTTTAACTTAGGAGCTTGGAATGTTGAGAATGGTTTAACTTTCAGGACATTTTGGGTGTTTTTTCGATAGTTTTGAGACGGTTCCATGACTGCTGAACCGTCATGGCAGGTATCGTTTTCTCATTGGCATTTAGGTTAGGGAAGCCATTTTTCCATTGCATTATGCATACTAGCCTCCATTTGTCGATACACTTGCCATAGGGTCAACCCCATCATGTTATGGTTTGTAAACCACCTTCACTCACCGATTTTTTAAATCATGACACGATGGTAGAGCCATCTTTTTCATGGGCATTGTAGTTAGCACCTCACTGACATTTGTTGCCCATGCTGCTCCAATCTGAGTAGGCTCGGGAGTCCTTTGTAGTCCCGCCATGACTTATGCAATGAAGACTCATTCCTCTTTGCTTCTTCGCTTCATTCTAGCTTGATACCCTAGAGGCTCCTTTGTGTTGAGTTGTACTACTGCATTGCATTTTGACCATTTGCACCTTTTGGCCTTGAGCCAACTTCACTTGGACTCATGTTTAAGCAAACTTTTGACCATGACAACTGCAAAATGAAACTTGCATACCTTTAACTTCTACAACTTGACACACCTTGACCCGTGGAAGGAACACACCTTTGAGTGTCTTTGACCAGTGTTCGCCTCCCTGCATTGAGCATAGGAATGTTCCAATCCCAGGAACTAGATCATCTTCTTCACCGACACTCATTCTTTCCACTGTACTATAGCATTCTTTTATTCTTTTTCCAAATTAAAAGAAAAAGACAAAAAAAATTATATATTCCAAAAAAGAGCGGGAACGGGACAATATTTCCATTTATTGTTGGTAGCTAGAGACAATTGTGTCACCCTTGAACAAAGCACTCAAAAACAAAGTCTCCTCCATTTGGGTGGGATTTAGTTTGACTTAGGTATGCCTTAACCTTGTTATTGAGTAAGTTCTCCCCCGATTGGTTATCTCTTCCAATCATATGGAGGGTTCTTTCGTGCCTCCTGCATGACGAACTTATACAGAGTCATCATATGCTACCACATAGTCACATTGAGTCGTGCTTTTGTTCAAGGGAAGTTATCCTGATTCGGCCTCTCTGCGGTGTCTCTTGACTCATTTTTCAGTCGGCCATCCCTGGTTGTCAGTATCATTTCTATCATCACATCAGCTATATTGGTCCTTTACTCATGCCGGTTTGAGAAGGTCTCCATTGACTTCTTGCTGGCGGGTCTTGCTTTGAGGACAGACCTAGAGCTGCACCCTGGCCCTATTTTCATTATTGATAGGTCACTTTGTGCTTAGTATCGATAAGTATCATGGGTCTTTGACTGAGTGGTTTCCCTTGTGTTCGACATTAGCTTACATTATCACACATTGGGATTCATGCAGTACCTTGGTTTCCATTTGACCCTATTGGTGGATACCTCACCTTTGTGTCAACTTTCATTATTGGTTGGTTCAGAGGGATTCTGTCATGCGCTAGTCACATCTTGTGTATGCTGGAAATGTACTTCAGTCGATTTACTACATTTTTTTCATTCGATTCCTTCCACATTATTGGCCTATGGGTTACACTCGTGCTATATTGATGAATGATGCCTTAATGCCTTCCTTCTAGCGGATCTTTCCCTATCGACTTCGACTCATTGCTCTGGGGCAAAGATCTAGAGTCCATTTGGCAGTACCTTGGGGTTGATAGTAATTAGTGGCAGATCTTTCACTATCAACAATGGGAAACCATTATTGTCTCCTGATTGATAGATTCGTACAGTTGTTTGACTTCAGCTCATCCATTCACACTTGTTAGATTGTACTGGGTACCTTGACACTCATTATCATTATTGGTGAATAGTCTCGCATTTGTTAACGGTATACATCAATGACCGGTAATCAAACGATTTCTCACATGGTCAACTTCAGATCATTTATTCCCATGCTGTAGAAATGTACCATGGTGGTCGGTAAAGACCTCAAGTTGTATCAGCATTCATTGGTTCACTTGATGGTTGCTCCTATTGCTGCTAGTTGATACCACTCCACTTTATATGTTGCAGTCATTCATGGCGACATTTTATATGTTGGCACCTAAGTTTGCAATGTAGTACCATCTTATTCCATCATGTTCATTTGGTACTTTTTGGGATCAGTATTTTATATCAGTGATCCGCTTCATCCTTCAATATCATTGACATTCTTATATGTGATATTCATACATGTACTTGTTCGATCATGATCAGATGATCCATTATGTATTTTCCAGTCTTTTATACTTGTATACTTAGTGGATCCACTTGTACTTGATATGCAGACATGTTGTACTTCTTCTGAGCATGGGTATGCCCGCCTCAGACAATGTTTCTTTCTTATCTCCTTTTATGGCTTGGCAGGCTGAACTTTGGTGAAGTTCTTTGTTTTTGACAGATTTCTTTTCCATGGACTTACTTAATACATTTCGACCATCATGTACCCCTTCTAACCTCATATATTAGGGGGTATCCGTTATAGCTCCAAATCTCACTCTTGAGGTTTGTGATGTTGCACTTATGGCCTAGGGCAACCCCTCCTTCCAGACCTAGTCCAAAATTTAAAAGATAGTGTTTTATTCCCTATACGCGACATTGCCCTGAGATAAATGCGTGTGTACGTGGGTCTGTGTATACCCAACCCATGTATATGTCTTAAAACAATTAAAATAAATAAATCTCCTTAATTTCGGGCGGAGATCACGGATTTTACCTGTCGATTACCTATTAGTGCCCATGGCCCAACTGTTCCCAACGGATTCCCAACTAAAAAACTACTTTGGGAGAAGTATAAAAAGGCTTCAATGGGAAGGCCTAGGGAGGAGAGAAGAGAGAGAAAGGTTACTATGCTGAGATTTTCCTGACCAGGTCTGAAGATCCTAGTGCCTCCTGCACTTCCCCCATTTACAGGAAACCCTTGCTTCCTTGTGTGATGATTTCTATCTACTACTTGAGATATCATGGAGTAAGTCATGGAAGGAGTTTGTTAAAGGCTTGAGACTGGACGAATCCGGAGGACGGTTCCGCTTGGAGCCTGTGAAAGGACGAATAAGGTGAAATTATTCCTTTCTGTACTTTATTTGTCTATAATAAAACAAACACTTGTCTTTGTTCCTGATATAAATCTTCTTCATGTTTATGATATCCATGTTATGATTCATATATGAATGGTTGTTTAATTGCATAACTAACTACCCTTCAATATACTATGAAGATGATTTATTTATGATGTTTAGTCCATATATTGTTGTACTTTCTTGAATTAATTGTTTTGTAGGTTGAAGGAGCAAAAGGAACTCCAAGAGGGTTTAGACCCTAGTAAGATCTTCTCAAACGAAGGACCCCAGGTACGCTCCTTATCGTAGAGTTTGCTTATATTAGCATTATGGTTGTATGGAATGTGTGTTTCTCTATATGGATAACCTCCGATCTACTAGGGTGTCAACCCAAGACCCTAGGGGAATTTATCCCTTAACACGGGTTGTACTAATAACAATAAGGGGTTACACTAGTAGTATAGGCACCTAATAGAATCTCTCAACTACACAGTTCCTTAATCCTGTCCTTCCAAAACTGCGCATAGTGGAAGCTCAAGCTTCAACCCCTATCCTTGAGCTCTTGAGCCCCTCAATTGCACAAACCTTTGACCTTGTCCATCCTAAATTGTGCTTTGTAGAGTCTTAAGTGTTAGTCCCACACCTTCACCTCTGGAACTCTACAATCCCTTAGTCAATAACCTAATCAGTCACCTGGTTCTAGCCCTAATAATTGATTTTATGAAACATGTTAGATTAAGAATTTTCAAACAGATGCCATCTTGTCATGAGTGGATTTTAGTTGCAGGTACTCTATATAATCATGATATAATGATGATGGAGGAAAAGGAGAAGGATACCATGCTCAAAGACACCTATGGAGCTGAAGATATAACATGATCATCAAGGAGAAGACGAAGGAAAACCATAGTACAAAAAAATACCAAATATCAAGATCACATTGAAGACTCCTTATCTTCAATCCATAGGGAGGAGGAAGAGGAAGAGCATGTTCCATCTATCAAGAAGATATAAATAAAGCAGCAGTAAATAGTGGCCTAACATTTCCATGTCCTCATGAAGCCCATTTCATCAGTGTCATGTCATGAGTCATCATGTGACACAACATTTTGTGGATTATGTAAATTCAAGATTGGACAACTTTAATGTAAATTTGAAGTCTAAGAGTCATCCATGTAATGTGAAAAGTTAGGTAGGAAGTCGAAAGGTCATAGAGAATTAAAACAATCATCACAATATTCCAATAGTCAAAAGGGAATTGAATGATCATCCCATTTATTAGATATACACCCTCATAGTACATGCAAGGAAAATTTCACCTTCAATCCTCTTACCAGGAATTGGATAGGAAGATAGTTTTTTTGGAGGAATGACTGATTGCTCTAATGCTGCATTGTTGGAGCTAGTGGGGTTCACTGTCTTGATGTATCTTGGAACTTTTACTTAATTCAGAAGCTCGTTGAGCCAACATGCTTTCATGCATATGTCATGAATATTGTAAGACTATTCTTTGAATGTTTCTTATGTATGTTGTTTTCATCTGTACTAAGGAAATTGAACTATTTCAGTGGCTTTGGTACTTATCTTGTTGAATGTGCTACATTTTCTTTAACAATCATTACTTCCTTGTGAACTACTTCGTTGGTTGATCAATGATTCATCCATATGTATATGATTGTGTGCCTTTTCTAGATTAGTACTATTACTTGTCTCTAAAGGGCCCACTTTTCCCACATTTCTCTTCCCTTTTGGTAGAAGGACCTTGATGCTTTCCATAGCTAAACATTTCACAAGCCATATTCACTTTTTGATCCAAAAATACCTATGTATTACTCTCTTGTGTTGAAATTTGTAGCCAAGGGAAATCTACAAGGATACATGGAAATTGGGTTGATACTCTATATGGGGATCCTACTCCAAATAGTGTGAGTTATAATTGGGAGTTCACATCGTGGAGACCCCCTTGATTGATTGATTTCCAACACCGTCAAAAAAATGGTGCTAGAAGGAGAGAAAAAATACAAGTTGTACTCATTGAGTCTATTTTCCAACTCTTATCTGAAATGGCTCATCCTCAAATCATACTCCCGGGGTATTTTTCTAACCTGTCCCGTGGTGAACTTTCAATCCCTGTTGATTCTTTCCATGACTTGTCTCAATTCAAGTTTCATGGTGAGGGTGATACATCCATTATCGACCATGCATTTATTTTCCTTAAGTTCTATGAATACTATGAAATTGTTTAGAGAGTTTTCGGCGAAATCACATAAACCATCTTTTGTCAACACGTTTCGAACCAACCAGTGTGGTTCATTGTCAGGACAAGTTGAATAACCAATCTACCTTCGCTTGTTAAATCGGATGTACAGAGACTCCAACGGCTATATTGCCAACGGCTAATTTTGACCTAATGACCCAAGTCAAACCACTAACAATCTTGTTTTATTTAATTTATTATTATTTTTCGAAATAAGCTAAATTAGTTAAATAATATTAAAAGAATTCATTTGTTA
>APFE031520804.1:1417-58205 GCA_000404065.3 Pinus taeda
AAGTGTTGCTTTTTGTATCCGCATAATGTGCCATCAATTCTTCGGCAAAAATTGCCCAAGTGATAAATTGTTTACGAGAGCAAAGCCATTGATACCATACAAACTGATTTGGTTCCAAATATAAAGTTGCCATACGTACCTTTTGTGTGTTTTGCACATTATTGAGATCGAAAAAATGCTCCATCTGTAATATCCATGTTGCGGGATCCTTGCCATCAAACTTCCTCATATCGATTTTTGGAATATGATGGGTCTTCGATCCCACATTAGAGTCTATGGAATCATGATTAACATTTCTTTTGTTCTCATCATGAGTTTCCTTTACTACCCTTTCACCCTTAGGACCCTTTCTTGTAGCAACTTATTCATATTTATCTTAATCTTCAATTCTATCTTCAAATCTATCTTCAAATCATCCATCTTAGCTTCCACGTCATTCATCTTAGCTTCTACACCTTTTTGTGCAAGTGACACTTGCTGCACTTGGTCTCGTAATTTTGATATATCATGTTGCATTTCTTCCTCTTCTTGATGAGTCATGCTAGAGCTTTGAGGTCGCCTACTAGGTGTTTCCATTTTCTTTCTTTGGGGCATCAATTACTGATAATAATGCTTCACTATGCTCTTTGAATTCCTTCAAAATAATTTTTCAAACCAATCTTAAGTAAACATTTAAAAAAATATACACACCTTTTTTTTCACTTTGTAGGAGCTCGATATTGCCTCTAATGTATCTCTGTAATTTCGAATCATCCAATTATGAAATTACATCCTGTAGTAACCCTTTGTGTCCTCTTTCCAATGCCACCAGTCTGACCCCAATTGGATTCTCCAATGAAGAGTAATGCCAAATCTCCCACAGTGACTTGCTTATAGACTAATTCAGTAGAGCGAACTTGTACGACCTGCCACGTGTCCCTGTTTTGACTTTTGGCTCTGAAAATATATACAAGAAACTATAGTCCGTCCTCTTTTTGTAACTTGTTACGAAATTTTAATTTGATACTCAGAGAGAAAGTTATGACGATTTTCCCCAGGTCATCTGTTTTGAATGTAATTCAGGATTCTGCAAAAGGACCAACTTCCTCATTTCATATCTCCTACAATATAGTGCAAAAATCTCTGAAATTTGGACCTGAGATTCAGTGCGATGTTTTCCCAAATGGGTTTTTTTTTTATCTTCTGAAACATTGCATAAAAAATGTTATAGCGAAAATGCCACGATGACCTGTTTGGAGCAGCGAAACCCTAGAATCCAAAGCTCTGATACCAAATGTTACAAAACCAACTCAAGAAAAGATAGAAAAGATAGATCAACGCCTTAGAATTCATCCTCTTCAAGGGGGCAACCTCCTTTACATTACATAAATGAACAATTCTTGTATGATTCAAATGATAAAACCTCATTTCTATATATAGGAGTCTAAGGAGTCATAATATAACCGAGTCGACCTAACAATAATAATATATAGCCACAAAAATAACAATAGAGGTATTCTATGGGGCCCAGTAATAACAATATGGGGACAATAGGTGCACAACAATATTAATAAGGGGTACAACTACAATAGTAATGGGGCAATCACTAGTATTATAGGGACCCAACAAAATATGTATTGTAACATTGAAAGGAGCATAATGAAAAATCAAACTAGTAGTCCTGGTTTTGGGATCTAAGCGAAAATCTTTGTGTATATGTGTTTTATGTGTTATTCTCTTGCATTGTTTATTTTATGTGTTTTAGAATTTGTATGCAGGTAATTTCTATATGGGGTTAAAACCTACATATATTACCATTAGTAAGAACCCTAGGGAATTTTTTGAAAAATTGTGTCAAGCTACATTATTCTTGGTCATTGGGATATTATCAGGCTAGAGGAGGAAAATATCAAGAATTTTTAAAGTGAATATACACTCCCAACACTAGGTGAACATGCAGGCTCTTCACATGCATTCACAATGCAAAAAATCACTTTGGAAGCAAGGCAATCAAAGGAGAGCAACCCAGCGAGCATTAAATATAAAATTAAGGTTCCTCATAGTCTAGGAGAGGTGCAAAGCCCCAAATTTAAAGAAAAATCATCTATATTGAGAGTGGATATGGAAATAGGGAGAAATAGGAAGTGAAAAGAAGAAGAGCACAACAGAAAAGAAGAAGAAGAGCATAAGAGGAAGGAAGAAGAGAAAAGGTAGAAGGAAAAAAAAATGAGGAACAATAAGAAATGGAGATGTGGGAAAAAGGATTGAAAATGAAATATGAAGAAGAATAAATGCTTAAGAAAGAAGAAGAAGAAAAGCAAGATGGGCTACAGGAAAATCAAAACAAATAACAATAGGATCAATGACTTTCTCAGGAGATTCAAGAGCTGATAATTTTTCAAGATATGGAGGTAAAACATGGGTAGTAGAAACATGATATTTATCTCATTCCCAACACACATTCAAATCATCATTTAGTCTTTGCCTCCTTCGAAAGATGTGCTAGATTTAGGTTATGAGGGGATATTTCTCCTTTAGAGACAGCCCAGTCATGGATATTTGCAGCTTTACTTTTGATGAGCTTGAATGATATATAATGCTAGAGATAAAGAAACATTTCCATGATGGCCTCATACATCATGGTTTTTTCAATACAGAGAGGGAGATTTCCACAGACACTACGAAGAGTCCATAATCCATCACCACAACCAACTTAGCCTTTGTAGGAGCTACAAATTCTAACATAATTTTTTTGATGGAAGCGAAAAAAACCACTAGCAAAGGACTTGACAGATACAAGACAATTGGTAGAGAAACTCCAAGCACAAAGTCAAAAGTCTTCCACACAGTTCTATTTGAAGGAATTCCAAAAATCCATATTTAGAGAGGGGTAGGCATTGGGAGACATTATGATGAATATTTATGAGGAGTTTGTCACCTTGCATAAGGCATGTGTTCCGTGGCACAACATGTAGAAGAAATCACAAGATAATGCAAAAGCTCTAAAAGTTGTCGATGTAACTATCATTGTGATTCATGAATGAGGAATGAAATATATAGGTGCACCATCGGAACTCGTAAGAAGATAAGGCAATAATATGAGTTGGAAAAGGCGGAGCTCATAATGCTCATGCATAGCAACAAATAACCTAATGCATTTATAACTAGTATTGTATCCTCTTATGCACGATTTTACAATAATGTGGATTCCTTGGTCAAAACTCATAAGATTCCTTTAATTGGCACATTCACATAGAATAAAGGAAGAGATGCAGGCATGTAAGAGTTACAGAATACTTTGACTAGCTTAAGAAGGTCTCCACCAAGCAGACTTAGAGATTGACTAGCATACTATGCAAAAGTATATTGGTGGCCCTCCTAAGATCAACACTCTGTTTTTCTTATTGAAGAAGGACACTCAATCTGATACGAAAAATATCTACTTTGATACAATGGAAGCTAGAGTTTCCTTGCACCTTAAAATTATTGCAAAGTAGGAGGATATCATTGCATAATGCAAAGCTTGGAATCACTATGTAATTGAAGGTATTCAAGTTGAAGTTGTTGAGCTACAATTTCCTTAAACTCAAACTTAAAATCTATTTCATCTTATTAGGCTCTAACCATTTTTGTCTCATATGGGTTTTTTCTTTTCTTTTTTTACTTTGAAATAAATGTAAATGGAAGTCCAAATAACTTAATGTGGAATATGAAAAGTGATTAGTCAATAAAAGACAAAATATGTAAGAGAGTTATGAGGGAAGTCCAAATGTCACAAAGGGAGATGAAGAGTTGTTCATTTTTTATAAATAAACCCTCATAACTCAAGGGAATGGATTGGAACCAAAGAGGCTTGGAGACAGATTTTTGAGGCCTTGGCTTCTCTTGTTAGAATAGGAAGAGTATCATTCTTTTAAGAAAAGCAAGTTTTGGCTTCATGACCCACTATTGGGGCTAGTACTACATCAAGTTAATTGTATGCTTGGGACTTTCACTTTCTTAATGAGAAGCTCTCGGAGCTGCCACATTCTCATGTATATGTTATGAATGTTGTTAGAATATTCTTTATATATTTGCGATGTATGTGGTGTCACTATGCTAATTTTAATGAACTGTTTTTTTAACCTTAGTATGTTCACATTGAATTTGTGTTTCTATATTATGATTTTAGTTGTTACCTTGTGAACTATTTTGTAGGTTAACTAATGGTTCTTATGTGCCTATTTTAAAATATCTATTATTACTTTCTTTTAAGGGGGTCACATTGCCCCCCTTTGATGTGAATGAACCTTTGATACATTACACTCTTAGATAAATTCATACACTTGTTATCACCAAAGTCATGCATAATTCATCTTATGTGTTTGTTGCATCCAAGGCCTACCTTTAAAACCACCACTTTTGGCAACTAGTCATGACTCGTACTCCAATTTGTGTGGGCTCCAAGTGGGAATTCACACTGAGGATACCTTATTCCCTATTTGCGGCTTTCAACACTGCCAACATGTAGTTATATAAATAGGTAGACAAATAATTTAGAAAAATAGTCCTTTTCTTGCATAGTTATACCCCCACAATGACAGAAGATTATTTAGGATTTACAATATTATGAGTTTCTTTGCAAAATATATTCAATATACCTCCAAATTTTTAAATTTATTTTCATGTCCCATTATTTATTTTTTTGACATCAACCATAAAAAAGGGTCGTGTTTTGTTATATGTTGTTCTGATGATTATCACTTTGAAAGAACCTTTTTTTGAAGCCTCCTTTATTAACCTAGTTATAACTTTAGAAATTAAAAAGAATATAAAAATCAATGAGGGAAACACTTATGTAATACCCCTCCCTATTCAAGGGCATCAGTTTGTCACCTAATTGATTATGATTCAAAGATAGTGAAGTAATATACATCATCGCCCAAATAACAAACATAAGTGTATAATAATAAGTCTAGAGTAAATCAATCTTACAATGTCATATGATTTCGAGAGTTTCCATTTTAATCACCATTTATCTTTGACCCCTAATATTCACTGAGTGAATATTTTCTTATGTGATCCCAATTTTCTTGTGGATTTCCATTCCCTCTAAAAAATCAAATTATTCGCAATAAATTTTCTTTGATAAAACATATTTCTTTATTTTTTCAATAAAGTTTGAGATAATTTTATAGATGGATTTGTATAAGGATATTGGATTTATTTTTCTAAAGGTTGTTTGCATTTCCTTTTTAGGATTAAATTGTCGAAAAGTAGTGTTATAATCTCCTGTTCTTTAAGTAATTTTCGAAGAAATGAAAAAATCTTAAGAATAATTATATAGGAAGGCCATGTGGCCATATTATCCTTTTAAAATGTCTATAAAAATTCTTTCAATTTTTCTTTTAGAACCTCTTTTTCTCTCTTATTTACAAGTCTAGTAAATGATTTGGATAGCCATACTACTTAGATAATTATATCAACCATAGGGTTCCTACAAGAAATTGACTCCTTTGACAACGTCTTGTGGAAGTATCATTTCCTTTGTCAATTTTCCAAAATGAGTTCATGTTGTACCCATTATTACATATCTAAGAAAATAATTGGTATTGTCATCACTATGGTTATATCCATATGGCTCTATTCTTAAGTATCTTTTATTACTTATCCACTATGATGCTCTTATCTTTTTTCTTCCACAAGATTTACACTCAATCTTTTATCCTTGTTCAAATTTCCACACCCATCTATTACTATTGTAAATCTTTTTTCAAGACTAACTACATTCCACTTATTTTAAAAACCTATCATATTTTTTCTTTTGATCTCCTTCACATTAACTAGTTGGCTTTCAAATTTCGACACTGATCTATTACTATTGTAAGGCATTTAGGAAGCCTACCTGAATTCCACTTATTTTAATAACCTATCATTCTCTTTCTTCTTATCTCCTTGTGATTAAGTAGTAACCTTTTCTTTTCTATTTCAAAATTTTAATTGAAATTAAATGAATGAAAATTCTCTTAAATATTAATTATAGGTTTGCAATAATCTTCAATCATGATTATAAATTCTTGAATCTTCAACAATTGAAAATTCAATTTGAATATGTTAGATGGTTTATATTTGCATTAAGATTAATTTCAAGCTTAGGTCAATCCTAGATTGGAAATTCTAATTTCCCTTAGTTTGTTATTACTGTAGGTAGGAATTAGATCTATAGGTTCATATCTAATGTACACATAATCTACTTCTTCCAAATTTCTTATAAAGTAAGTTATATAATAATTTAGTTGTACTCTTAACTCCTCCTCGAAAACATTCTAGAACTTCTATCATCATAACTAATTTATTTTGAAGGCTTATATAATCCTCCATGTACAAACCCTCGATCAATGTGCCCTCTCGAATTACTATGTATGTCATGCCTCCCATGCCAACTCAATCTAGAACATTAATGAATGAGGTTCGTTGGTGATATTGTTGATTCAACATTGTAGATCACATTTGATGTAGAGGGGAAGGCGGTGGATGGAAAAGGAATCAACATACATACCTTACTTGGGACATGGATTCAAACATTATTAGTGAGGATGACATTCATTCCCACATTCAAACTGCTCTATAGGTGGTTGTTCTCTATTGCATGTGCAAAGTAGTGAAGGTTGATGGCCTCGGCACTTAGGGAAGAGATTTTTCATACATGATAGCTATCATCTCTGAACAGGGATGTGCTAGGAGAGGAGGGAAAGAAAGAGGCCATCAACGTCCCCCACCATGGAATGGCCAAGGGGAGGAACAATTTGATGAAGATTTTCCGCCATATATTAGACACTTGGTCACATTTATGGACACGTAAGGTCTTAGGAACTCTATCAATGGTCATGAGGAAGTCTAGAACTTGCTTTCTTGTTAGAGGGATCGGGAATAGGTCATGTGTGTTAGGGAAAGAAGAATTTTTAACATATATCTCAATCTAGTCGAGGCTACCTCTACTTTAAAGGTCATGTCACGTGCTCGAGGAATTCAATTCCCTCCTCCACCCCCTCCTCTAGGTTCTTCCAACTCGGCAAACGATTGGGATAATGGAAACTTGACTTGTCAAGGTACCAAGCCTACTAACCCTAAACATCTCGGGTTTCAGAAAAATAAGGAAAAGTTACTAGGTTGTCCCAACACTTTGAACCATATGGAGAAGGAGCAAACTTGCTCCAACAAGACAATCATTGCAAACCATCCCATAGGTGAAACCTCTGAGAAGGAGGTCAACACGAGCATAAGTGTTGTTTTTTTAGTGGGAATGACCTCCATGCTTACAAGAAGGCTATGATGACCTCTTCAAGTAAGTATTACCAATATTTCTATGAATATCAAAGAAAAGCATTCTCGAGACTTTTCTTGTGGCATTTTGTTCTCATTGCCCACTCATTTTATAATACTATTCTTTTTGCTATGGTTCTATGATGTCAAAAGTTGGTCTTAGAACTCTCAAAGAGACCACCTAGTTTCGCACAGTTAGATTGCAAGCATGCTTTCAAGTAAGAATGTTTATGTAGAAGACATCTCAGATACATTTTGCTAATGTTTATCCATACATATACACTATGTTACACGTTATCCAAATAAAAAAATACATATTATTTCTTATAATTTACAATATCCTAAAATTTTAATAATTTAATAATAGATCAATTTAATACTCAAATACCGACTCAAATGTTATAAATTACACCACTAAAATTTATATTGTAAAAAGAATTTAACTACAAAGTAAACCAAAAAGATAGTAAGATGCTTGGAAAGGAAATGCACACAAATTAAACAAGTCGAAGAAAATACGAACTTTCTATCCTGCTTAAATATACCTATATATACCTGTATATTTTATGATACCAACACCTATCTGTAATGACATCGTGAAACTTGAAACTTTAACACACACATATATATATATATATAATTAATGCAATCCATTTCCTTCGAAAGTGTTTTTGAGCGGAAGTGGTTCAAAATGTATCCGTGGTTACAATCAGAAACGTATATTTAGGTCGCTCAGCTCGAACAACAGCAATACAGTTTTAGGGAATGAAAAGAATTTATGCACTTAGGGAAATGAGCAAAGAATGTTAGAAAAATTTATGCATTTAGGGAAATGAGTAAAGAACGTTACGCACGCGTGCAGTTAATGCAGTTCAGTTAACAAGAGCGCAGTGTCACCTGATCTGCCCTTCATTTCCAGTAATGTCGCCAATCCTGCCCATCCTCCATCGATCTTGAAAAGTCAAAGAAGAAGCAGCCGAACGGTGGTAATTGCAGTGAATATAATCAAATGGAGGAACTATGTCGAGGTGCCCCTGTAATGTAGTGAAATAAAAGGCGCAGCGGGCCGAAGATAAAGTGGGAAGAACTGCCTCGAGGAGCCCCTGTAAGCCGAAGATAAAGTGGGAAGAACTACCTCGAGGCGTCCCTGCAATAAAATAAAAGGCGCAGCGGGCAGGCCTCACTAGTTTCGTTTTACTCGATGTTTACCCAACGACGAAGGCCAGCAGTTTCCTTGTCGAGTTTCCATGACGCAATTCATATATTGGACGGAGCGTTAATTCATTTCATCAGTACCATTGATAATTTGAGAACAGATAATTTGCATATTTCATGTAGATCACATGATAATTGGCTGTATTTCCAAATCTCGTGGACATCACATTGGCCCGCGTTGAGATAACCTGGCACTGCCGTGATAATCCGTTTTCCGGTGATAAATGGCATATACTACAAATGATAATCAGCGTATTTGATCATAATTCGCGTATCAATTGATAACACGCGTATCATCTGATAACTCGCGTATTCAGCTCTGATAATTCTTGTATTAGTGCTGATAGGTCGCATAACGGAGAGAGAAGCCGCAAATTGGTCGGAAAAGAGTCGTGTAAACGGCAAAGTTGACCCGCATGTCATGCGGTGATAACCAGCGTATCTGAGTAGTTAAGACTTGATAACCCGCGTAACATTTGATATATCGCGTATCCGATGGTTATAGCTCGCGTATCCCTTGACAAATCGCGTATAGTGTGATTATTCGCGTATGCAAAGATAACGCTCATATCAATTGATGATAACTCGCATATTGTGGGGTTAACTTCACACATCAACCGTGGTAATCGGCATGGTTCGGCGGTGATAACGGATGATAATTCGCATTTTGGTGAGTCAAGTCGCGCATCAACGGTGGTAATTGTCATGTTCGGCGGTGATAAGATAGCCCGCGTGACAAAAGACAAATCCAGGCGAGAAAACTTGCATAACAGAGAAGAAAATTTAGTCGCATAACAGAGAAGAAGTCGGAGATAATCCATATGCCCTCCATACATCCTGAATGAACCACAGGCGGAAAAGAATGCCAGATCCGGAGGAGTTATCTTGGGCTTTGCTTGATTCATATTTATATTGATAGAACCGGAGGCAGAGGAGGATAAATAATAACAATTATGCGATGGAGTTTTGCTTCATTAAAAGTTCACAGGCTCTAGAAGTTGCAGACATTGCAGGGCTGCAACCAAATTGGCAAATAATCGCGAAGAAGCTGGATGCTTTTAGATACGGCACGAGGAGAGTGGTTGTATACTTATTTTCGGGAAATCCAAAGACCGGTGAGCTTGGTATTTCTTTTAAACTTTCCGCCTTTTTGTTCATTTGATGTTGTGCTCGCATGTCTCATACTCCTACACATATATAAAACTAGACAATCCATTTATATCTTTCCTGTGTCTCGCTACAGGTTAACTCTTCAACATTTTCACAAAATTGGAATCCATTGTTTCTGTTATCACATCTATCGTGAGTGTTTCAATTGACTGTTTCTGTTATCAGATCTATCGTGAGTGTTTCAATTGACTGTTTCAGTTCAATATTTTTTAGTAGAAAAAAAGCTGTATATTATATTGAGAAAATATGTGGATGATGATCCTCATTGTACAAAAGAGTGTGTATAATGTCACATGGTCATATGATCATATGTGTAATCAGATTTCTAATCATAGTGGAAAAAATGCAGCATATCTGGCAACTATTGTTTTTGCGTATACATATACAAAAAAGGGATGATGTGCTCATTTGATGCCATATAATGAGTGCCACAGGGACATAAAGTAATCAATGTAGAAGGCTGTTGGCAGCTGTAGATCCCTGAATATTATATCGTTCCTCCATCTCCAGATGGTCCATAAGAATATCAGAATTATGAAACGCCTATTCCCATTATGTCTTCCCCACCATAAAATCGCTGCAGAGATGGAGTCCAATTCAGTTAGTGAAAAACCAAAAAATTGTTCCAGAAATTGTTTCAGTTCAATATTATATGTTAAATAAGATTTTTTTATTTTTTTTATAAAAAATATTTAATGAATCATTACACTTTTATTATTATAATTTTATAAATGTGAGAATAATTTAGTAGTCTGTTCATTGGTCTACGCTGGTGCTTATAAATTGGAAATTCCTATCGGATATGGTAGAATCATTTCTTTTTTTGGGTAAATTTTAATAAGTGAGTTTAATATTTAAAACTTCATAATAATTATATATATTATTATTAATTAATTGATTAATAATGAGATATATGATTATTAATTAGATATATTATTATAATGAATTGATTAATAATAAGATATATGATTATTAAGTTATATTTTTTATTACTAAATATTTTTAGAATTTTTGAAATTTTTAAAGAGATGGTGAATTTATTTTAAAAATATATAGATAATTTAATAATTCTAAAATAATCTATAACATTATAATTATATAAATTATAAAATTTAAATCTAGCATTTCAAAAAATATTTTTAAAGGGAAAAAAAAAAACCTACTTAAACATATTTCAAAAATAAAAAGCATT
This sequence comes from Pinus taeda, assembly GCA_000404065.3. Classification (NCBI taxonomy): domain Eukaryota; kingdom Viridiplantae; phylum Streptophyta; class Pinopsida; order Pinales; family Pinaceae; genus Pinus; species Pinus taeda. The sequence goes on from APFE031520804.1 coordinate 12,276, forward strand.
GAATAATTGTCATAACAACTATCCCAACTGAAACAAAAAAATCTTTATTTAGTTAATCATTTACTTTTTATTGAATTAACCTTTTTAAACTTTAGCTTACAATATAGTGTGTATTAAATTTTAATTTTTATTATGGCGAACTTATGCCTATGCTAGGGGTAGACTAAAAATTGGAGTTGGCATTGTCAACCTATCACAAGGGTGAGGTTCACAACAGTTCTATTGTAGGTGGTAATTCATTTCCCCAACAAATGGCCGCAACTCCATCCTTAGATTAAATCCACCTGTTTTGATGGCACACCGGTGCTAAGGGTAGTTTTTAGATAACTACTAGACACTCATGAGGGTAGTTTTGGGGTATCCACACCGCACTCTCAATGGATCTCCACCTCATTTGAACCCTATCCTGTGTGAAACTGCTCTGTAGCACCACACAACCCAAATCTTCATTCCAGTGGTTCAATCATTCCATTTCCCAACATTAGGTACTCTTGATGTCAAGTTACAAGGTTTTTTTTTTCTTTTTCTTCTGTAGGTATGGGTTGCCTAGGTTGCCTTTTATACAAAGTACAAGGCTTTAATCATAAAATAAAGATTATTGTGCACTAACAACAACAACTAACCCCGTCCCCTTCCTTTCTGCAATGGCTACCCACTAGTAAGTTTACATGAGGAATTATCTGAAAGTAAATCTTTAGTTTTGAGTTTATCATTATTTGTTTTTAGATAAATTCTCCTTACCCATACTCTTTCAAGGTGTAGTTCTCAAGTTCTTGGTTTTTGTCAAAAGTTTTAGCAAGAAAGTTCACTTATGAGAGTAATTCTGTAATGAGAATGCTTCTCTTTGTTTTGTGCACTTCCCTCTTCAATTTTGCGAGGAACTAATTTGTCCTTTTTGGGTTTTCCATGGATGCAAGGGCTAGTTTATGCAGCGAGAAAACCTCGCCAGTATAGCAAGCACTGCAAGCTTCTTGGGTTATTCATGACATGCTTCTCTTCGATTCTATAGGTGTTCATTTAATCTTTACTATTATTATCTGTTAGTTGGCAATTATGAGACAAAGCCTTGGGTTTAGGGAAATAATCTCCTTTATAGGATATGGGCTTTTGAAATTTTCTTGCTAATTACACATGGACATGCTAAATAGGTGGTGCATTGCTGCACTAAGGAACCCAGTTAGAGAGGAAGTTTGTAGCTTTGATTTTTTATCTTTGTTCCAAATTTAATGGAAATGTTTGACCATGGCTATACTGCAAGTAACAACCTTTCGCAGACTTATTATTTGCAATTTTGTGTTATTTATTTAATGCAAGGGTTTCTTTTATGATACTACTATTTGTGAAAAAGAAATCGATTATTGTTGTGGAATTAGAAACAAGGTATTACTCTTACAAAAGCTTCTTTAATTTTCCATCACACAACTCTATTATTGCTATTGATTGTATCTCTTGTATTAGTTTTCTTTTGTAAAATTTGGTTCAATGCCAAGCTACAAGGTTCTTTGTCTCACAGTACCCCTCTACTGTAGCATGGATTACTCAAGACCCTAGGAATTCCTGTTAGGTTGCTGGGTTTTTGCAGCTAGGCCATACTACTAACATGGGTCTTTATCATTTTGTTATTTAATTTCATGGAAAAGTTTCACCACTGCAGTTTTCCCTCTATCTCACAAAGACTTATTTATAATATTTTTCTTATAATACAATTACAATTTAGAAAGAAGAAGTTTTCTTTTTTTCTGAATATATATATATAATATATATATAATATATATATAATATCGACTCTAACAGTAGTTGCAAAGAAAAAAATTAATTACTTAACCAAATCTTTATCTACTTTACTGTTAATTCTTCCTATAGAGGAAACAAAAAAATTTCATCATTACTTCAAAATTTTATTATTTCATTAGTAATTTCATTAGTAACATATATAGACCATATCTTTCATAATAGAACTAATGATAGTTTATCTTTCAATTATACTTATTTGTATAAGTTCAACCCATCATGGAATTAAACTGGGATGAAGACTCCTCCAGCCAACCAGTGAGCTTGGAAATTACATCTAGATCTCCCCCAGAGCCTTTTTAATTTCCAGAGTAGTTGTCTCATAATATTTTGTTCTTAGTCCTCAAGAATCCATCTCACAACTTAGAAACTTTCTTCCACTGAACACCATGCAACAACATCCTATTTAACCTTGGCATTGCCCTTCTCAAGATTTCCTCTCTCCTTTAGTTGCCTATCTTCTCATTTTTAGTCTCTAGTCTCTATAGGAGGAAGAAGTAACTATCTTAGCTACTTGGAAATTAAAGATTCTCTTCTCGTTCCTAAAGTTTCATTGCTAGACTTTCACCATGTCTAGAATATACCACGTCTTGAATCTTAAAAGTAAATATTATATATTTAAGAAATATTTTAATGTGGTATTATGTTATATTATATTGACTCTGCCCACTTACATAAAAGAAAAATAATAGAAAATAATAATTATAGTTATTAATAATCACTGTAGATATGCCTTAACTTGAATCTACCTAAAGGATAGAGAAATAAAATCTTTTGCGATCAAATCTTTTGAAGTGTAAAATTTGTTTAGAGTGAAAAAAAAATAATCTCTCTTGGATCTTAAATTAAGATGGATTTAATTTAATTAATAATCATTGAAATAAAATCAATCTAATTCAAAATTAATTAATAAATTTAGTATTATATTTAACTTTATAATTTTTAAACTTCACATATTTAATAAGTTAATTTGCGAATAAAAACCTAATAATTAATTAATAATCATTCAATTAAAAAAAATATAATTCAAAATTAATTAATAAATTTAGTATTATATTAACTTTATAATTTTTAGACTTCACATATTTAATAAGTTAATTTGTTAATGCAAAACCCAAAATATAAAATCCATTAAGTAAAAAAATTTACGACTAAGAAACCTTAAGCCAAACATATTAAAGGTTTAGCATATCTCTTATATGTCTTAGATCTCCTTAAAGGGTTATCTCAAGGAGCATCATGTATTTTCCTTATTTTTTGTCACATAATAGCGTAATATTTTTATAATATTCTTAATGATTTTAAAATTAATAATAAAAATCAAACATTATATTATATATTTACAAAATTTAAATTATTGTTAATAATTTGACTTTATTGCCTTATGGAATATATGATACAATTGGGATAACATTCATGTCACTATATAGTCAAATATTGAATACTATATATGATTGATAATTACAATGAATTTGTTACTATGTATAAACACATATTTAATGGTGATTTGAAATATTTAAATATTATTATAATAATTATCATTATAACGAAATTTAAACATAAAATTTAGAATTCTAATAAAATATTTGAAATATGTTTTTCATATTAATTTAATTAACAATGATTAATGGGAAAATATTATAACTAATAATAATTAATGAGTGAATGAGAAAATTTGGACTTCCATAAATATTTCATATATGTTTATTCTAGCATATTTTTAATGGTATTCACAAATCAAAGAATAAGATTTATTTTCAAAATAATTGTTATTTTTAATTTTAATTAAATTGATTCATTAAGAAATATATAAATAATAAAAATAATATTTTTAGAATAGTTGTTACATTTTTTCCATTTTGAATAATTAAAAAAATATAGATTATATGAACTAGAATGGTATTAAATGAGTTATATTTTTTTGGGTATATGGTATTGATAAATTATGTATTGTAAAAAAAAATTATTAACAAATTGAGAATATCATTTAATTGTCAATAGATATTTTATTATATTCTTAGTAGTATTTAAAATATTAGATCGAAGATAGAGATTCTTTTTGAAAATAGTATTATTTTATTTACAAATTAAGAATCTCCATGATACAACGAGATTTCACTTTTTCCCATTCTTCTCACCATGATTGGAGTGGTTGTGAAATGGGTGAAATTGAAGAGACTAGTGTTTTGTCCTAATTAAGAATTTATTTAAATGTTTTTTTCAAGATGTATATATGTTTAATTAATATATTAAATTTTTCACCGACAAGGTGTAGAATAGACTATTTTTTTAAGGCATTATGAGATGTGAAGGTCAACAATTTAATATTCTATTGGACAAATCCATCTATGTTAACGGATTGTGTGACCCAAAATGAGTGTGATCCTCTAGTGATTTTGATACTTTAGATGCCCTTGGGTCACAGTTTCTGAAGAAAAAGGTTAAGAATCCAATCGTCTCACAACCCAGATCGCTTAGAAAATTATATATATATACCCACATTACCACAAGGGTGATAGCCCATGAATTGAATATCTTATAATTTTTGAATTTTTGTACATCTTTGTTTATACTAGATCGATATATATATATAATATATATTATATATATATATATAATATATATATAATATATATATATATATATATATATCTGTGGCCCTACATGGAAAATATGCATATAAAATAGAAGGACTGAATATGAACATCGTGCTTGATGTTTATGGTAATTATGTTGATATTTTTGATTCACTACCTAGCCCTAAGAGGTTGGACACACACATAGCATATGCATCTTGCATCTACAATATGTAATTTTTCAAGGTTAATGAAAAGATTACGATTTTTCCAGTGGAATATATATATATATATATATATACAACTATGAGACATTGTAACAAACATTGAGGACCATATATTTGATTGATACAATGAATAAAAATCAACCTAAGGGACTAGCTTTCCAAATACATCTTCATCAACTTAGGGTCATGAAGGCCTAGTTGGAGAAACACATATGAATGGATCAACATCTTTGAAACAAAATAGTGACAACTCATGTCTAGTAGATCATCATACTAACCACAAACCATGAGATCCACCATCATGATGTTGACATAGATGATAAGAAAATCAATGCTAAGACCTTGTTGGCATCAATGCCAACACTACCTCCCAACATGCTCTCTCTTTGTCATTGATGTCAACCTCAACTTGATCTCCACAACTCTGATTCTGAAATGAAAACTCTCTCTGTACACCATTCTCTATTCCAACTTTCGATTATCTCTACCCCTTTGACATCAATGGAAAAGGGAAATATGAAAACTAGGGATCAATACCAAAAAATACAAAGGGAGATAGTCCCCATAAAATTCTCAACACCATGCTTATCATAAGTTGAACATGCTCCCCCTTAACATGTAATGGGGTTGAAACTATCATCTTCATGTTATTGTACATGTTATCTACTATTGTCAATGTCTCCTTGTCACATAATAATGTAAACTTTAAAATGGGAACTATAAACTCAAAACAGGAACTCTAGTAAAAAATCCCCAAAAGAACATGAAAAATAGTGCTAAAAATGAAAAGTGTGTTTACTAGAACGATTTTTTTTTTAGGGTTCATTTTCATCATATTTTAAAAATAGTAGTAAAACCAATTTTTTTGTGTAAAAGACAATTATTTTTTAGGAGAAAAACACACTATTGTTTTTGGTAGAATAACATTTTTCTTTCTGAGGTATAATTTCAACATTTTTTATGAATGACGATAAAGAGAAAATAATGGGATCTGAAACACATTAAAATTGCATCAGTTTTCATCCATGTTGTTAAACATATAATAACATTACACCAAAGATCACTAAAATTCTAATTGTTCTCAGCCATAACATTAAAGATAATAAAAAAATATTTGGAAAATTTTCAACCATAGAATTAAAAAACCCTAAGTTTTCAACATGTTTCAACCATGATATTATGAACAAATTACATGAGTAAATTAATCAAAATGTCAATACTTGTAGATTGAATGAAACACAAATTATATCTCTAAGTTATTGTTGCATTGTAGATATTCTAAACATTAAAAATCATCATAATTAAAACATATAATCCAACAAACATAAAAATGACTCGTAACTTCATTTAACACCATATGGAAATCAAAATTTCTATTTCAAGATACGATACAAACATTAGTTATATAAACTGTCTTAGAGAATTATTGAGAATCACTCATATTTTCTTGCACACCATCAGAATTCACATCTTTAGATGACTAACTAGATGCAAATGAAGATGTTCAATATTCTTCTTCGCCATTAACTAGTGCCCCCTCTGAAGCTACATGCATGCTCACCATTTCAAGTTTCAAAATTCTTCTGGATCAGTGACTCGTTTCAACAGACTCTCATCTCAACATTTTTTCTTTTGGTAATAACCTCTTCAGAATCTTTATCGTCTTGAAGCGAAGAGTTCCTCTCTTTTTTAAATTGAAGTCATAAACACGTATGTCAACATCCTCCAATCTTAAGATGTCCGTGTGGCATTGCTTTATATTTGTACTCTTTCTTTTCTCTTTCTGCCATTTTTTTTATCAACTACCATCTCTAGCTTGTACACACCATTTAATGGGTGTGTATTTATGGCATACCAATGTACTTCAACATCTGCAACATCTTCATTTTCTCTAATGACCTTTATAGCCTTAGCAACCCATAATGGATAGCCATTTGGATCTCCATCTGCTAGCACTGCAATCATGCAACCCTAATTAATATCTTGTACTAAATCCCTGTAAAGGTCTTCTGTCACTTCATGTTGTGCATGGTATCTTCTGGAACCAATATACATTTCCCTTTCCTCTACTTGTGAAGAATTAATAATACCTTGAGATTGTTGTTGTTCATCGATGTTTCTTTCCTCATGTTCATTTGACACATTTTGTGGCCAAATAAATGGAGTTTTCAAAGGTATATCTTCATTTGTTGTTGTTGAAATGATATCACTTTGATTATTGAAAAAAGACACCCACCAAAATGAATCAACAATATCAAAGTACTCGTATGTATATTTAATACATTTTTTAATTTCTTCCAGGAAATTAGAATAATTTATATCTATATTATGCCTGAATGCATTATCAACTCAAGAAATGATTGTAATGAACTTCAAAAATTCCAAACCTAATGACGACACCCATTCTGTAGTAATTGAATACTTCTTGCCCCATATTAGTGTTTTCCTATCAATTTTTTGGATACGAAATTGATGTTGGTAGCTAATGTCATTAAGTATTTTAATGCATTTCTCCTCACCGTGCGACCCCAAAATAAACCTTTGCATGTCAACAGTTTCTTCCAACACATCAAAAATAGGCTATGGCATGTATGATTTCTTAATACATTCAATTAATGATGGCATGCTCCAAACTCCCTTCCTCCTCAATGTGACTGAAAAACGATTGAACATCTGATCAATATGGTCATGAATGTGCCCAACAAGAAGGAAACCAACCTTTAACTTCTCAAAGATTCTAAATTCAACAATCATGTTTATATATCCAAAAATATCTGATTTTTGTTTTCAGGACAAGTGTTGTCTAGTTGTAGATACAAAACTTCAAGAATATTACTAAACCAATCAGAAGGCACATCATGAATTATGGTTATATTTAGATTTTCATAATTATGAATATTTGGAGTTGTGAAGTATACCCTTAGCAACATTTACCCATTGAATACCATACAACCTACTAAGTGATAGTGAATAAAATTTCCCTCCGGTAAATTTTTGGGTGCGCAAAAAAAATGTGGAAGAAGTGTTTTCTTTTGGTCCATACCATAAATTATCAAACACAAATATTTATTTGAATTATCATAACACTTCTTTCCATGCTTAAACAACATTTTCCTCTCACTTGTTTATTTTTCGCAATGCTCTTGAAGCACTTTGACAATGGAATCTACCCAACATAAAAGAAAGTCATTAATAAATATGTTTTGAGTTGATGATTGTACAATTTTAAAAATTAATCTTATGAATGCTTACCTCTCTCTGCCCCTTCACATTTATCCCTTTTTTATTTAAGAGAAGTACATGTACTTCAAATCCCCATCCTTGTTTTCTTAGGGATAAGGACATTGTTGAATTCTTTCTTCCATATCTTCACAAAATATTCATATGTAGTAAATCGACCATTTCATTAAGCACTTTCTACATATTCTTTGTATAAGTTGTAGATTTATCATATTGAGAAATTATATGGAATATATATTGTATGTCTATTTGGAATACACTCTCCATGCTTTGAAAACAAGTCTTTCATCCATAACCTTTTAGTATTTGATAATGGCCTAGACTAGCATTTATGGCATATTTCTCAATAAAATGTGGGATCCTTTTCTAAATTTTCTCAGATTATTGATAGAGAAAAAATACCAATTGAATGAAGAATTTTGAAAGCCTTTCTATAGATAAATAAAGACCCAATATGATATTCATAACTTGACAATGTAGATTGCATGCACCCCACTAAATATGAATTCTGCATGCATTTATTCATTGAGAAATATCTCTTCCTTTTCTCCAATGCAAACTTGAAATCCCTATGTTTCAAGAAATATTTTTGACAACATTCACTTGAAATGAGATCACTGATAGAACTTCTTCTCATCAAATATTCTTCTCTACCCCTTGTATAACTAGAACATATTGGATTGATACAAAAAGGTCCGCTCCTACTCCTTGATACAATATTTGCGAGCAACATCTCCATCAATGGATCATCATCTGTATAAGAATTTTCATCATCATTATGAGGAATATTATCCTCACTATGATCATCTGTACTTTTGAAATACTAACTTGGAGGATATTCTTCATCTTTCCCTTCTTTAGTGCTACCCTCATAACCATTAGAATTAGGAATAAATGGAAAATTTGACTCAACATTTATTCGATATTCTTCATCGTGTGCATTGCCAGTGTTACTCTCATAGTCCATAGGATTAGGACTACGTGGAAAATGTGATTCTTTACTTACTGGAAATTATTCATCCTACCCTTAATCACTATTTCTCTCATAGTCCTTAGAATTAAGACTAAGTGCTTCATCCTACCCTTCGTCACCACTGCTCTCATAGTCCGTAGGATTAGGACTAAGTGCTTCATCCTACCCTTTGTCACTACTTCTCTCATAGTCCTTAGGATTAGGAGTAGGTGGAAAATTTGACTCTCGGTTTATTGGAAATTCTTCATCATGGCCTTCTTCATTGTTTCTCTCATAGTCCATAGAATTAGGTCTAAGTGGAAATTGTGACTCTCTATTCATTTGAAATTCTTCATAATTCTCTTCATCACTGCTACTCCCATAGTCCATAGGATTAGGACTAAGTGGAAACCATGACTCTTTATTTATTTCAAATTCTTCAACATGATTTTCATCACTACTCTTCTCATAGTCCATAGGATTAGGACTAAGTGGACACCGTGACTCTCTATTCATTTGAAATTCTTCATCATGCTCTTCATCATTGTTGTTCTCATAGTTCACATGATTAGGACTAAGTGGACACCATGAATCTCTATTCATTTGAAATTATTCATCATGCTCTTCATGACTGCTGCTCTCATAATCCATAGGATTAGGACTAAGTGGAAACCATGACTCTTTACTTATTTGAAAATCTTCATCATGCTCTTCATCATTGTATCTCTCATAGCCCATAGGATTACGACTAAGTGGAAACTGTGACTCCTTATTTATTTGAAAATATTCATCCTTCCCTTCATCACTGCTACCCTCATAGTCCTCGAGATTAGGACTAAGTGGAAGATTTGACTCTCTATTCATAGTGGAATAATTTATTATATTGATTAATATGAATAGAATTGTTATGCGAAAATTATGTTAATGCTTCATAAAGCGAAGCTTCACTATCAGAAGAATCCATGCCATTCAAACAAAAGAGATTTGCACTCTCTTCTAATGATAATATATAGCTTAAAGAATGAAAATTTCCCTCCAAAGTTTTCTTCTAAAAATTTACACCAAAATTTTTTGCTTCAAAATTTTGTTTCATGTATTTTCCTCCATATTTTATTCTACAATTTATTGAGAAATTTTAACTAAATTTTTCTTATGAAATTAATCTTTTAAACTAAATCTTTAAATTAAAATTGTAAACTAAATCTTTTACCTAAATTAATTTTTTACTTAAACTAAATAGCATCTACTAGACAATTGAATGTTTCTTTTAATTTTTATTATATCTACTATCACATGTTTAAAATAATTTTTTATATCACTATAACACGATTTATATGTTAATTTTTTATTATTAAAAGATTAATACCACATTCACCATGCGGTAAAACAATTCCGTAATGTTCACATTATCATAATTTAATATCTCACCATAACAAGATTTATATCTTAAAGTTTTTATAAAAACAAATTAATCCCATATTCACTGTGTGGTAAAACAATTCCGCAATTTCCGCTATATCATAAATTCCATTATCACTATTCCTCACATCACATCAAGGATTTTCGAGGTTCGTTAAAAGACTTTGAGTGATTTTGTGGAGCAACCATATTGTTATCGACAACATATTCAATGAAATATTATCACATTTGAAAGGTTAGTTTCCCTTTTTCTCTGTGCAAGTTTTAAAATTCAATAGGTTTACTAGTAGTTATGTGTCAGTTGGGTTGTTACCCTCGTGTAAAATACCATACCCAAAACATATTCTAGTAAACTAATATTTAATTTTTATTAATGAAATTTCAATTTTTTTTAGAAATAAAAATTTATATGAGCCAGGCTTATTTGACAACCCCATGGCGGGAAAAAGGCCTCTACATCCACATTAGGTGTGATGGGCTCGGTCGTGCCTGTCGGCGGCACCGACCCACATGGCCCAGCTTACCAAGGGTGGGGGTTGATTCTTAGAATCAGGCTTCCAAGCCATGGGCTTGTTGGGCCACAGGGGTTGGGTGGGCGGGAATGTGTGCAACCCCCTCGCACCCCACCCCCGTGGTCCAATGAACCCATGGGGGTGGAGGCCCAATTCTCATAAGCAAGCTTCCACCCCAATAGGCTCGTTGGACCACAGGGAGGGTCAGGAGGGGGCTACACACAACCCCTCCCTCCCCAAACTAGCGGACCAATGGGTAGCCCCCTACCACCCCACACCTATGGCCCATTGGGCCCATTGGGGTGAGGTAGCACGGGGATGCATTTTTTTATTTTTTTTAAAAGGTTATGTTTCGCAAAATTATTTATGATTTACAATTATTTATCATTTTTAGATCTTGTTTCGTTTTGTATTTTTTATTTAAGCTATTGTTATTTTTGTAATTTACTGATTTATATATATCTTTATATTTTTTTGCAGGAAAATGGTATCAAAAAAGATTTTTGCGAATCATTCTAGACCAAAGAATACTAAAATTAAAGGTCGATTGTCAAAAAACACTGTTGAATGAACCAAACATGAGATAATAATTACAAATCTACCAAGTGCCTCAAATGATAAGAAGACAATTTCATACTGGAGGAAATCGAAAGAAGTGAAACTTAAAAAAAAAGGTATAGTATGGGAGAGATAGAAAAGGGGAAAAACAAATGTAGATATATCTATATGTTGATATCCCTAATAGTAGTGGACTTTATGAGGTGCTAGGAAAAGTCATATACATCTCTTTGATACCAGACACTAAAGTTGTTTATGTACTTACAAAACTGCCCAAGTCACATGATAAGGTTAAATATCAATTATCATTGTCAATGTATGACACGACAGAGGAATCTATAAATATGTGTAAACAAATTATAAGTGGCATTGCATAAGAGATGGTAAATATTGATATTTACATTTATGTGTTTTACATTATTGTAACTGTATCATTATATTTTTATAACTTAGTTTTTATTGACATATGATATTTTGTTTGATGGATTTTATTGAAAATATTTCAATTATGTTTGGAGGCATTCATTTCAAAGAGCAAGATATTATGAATGTTGTCAGCAGCTTCTACATAGGGTCAAGAGAAGATATGGAAAATAAGCAAGAAATAGTAATTCATGATGCTACAAAACTACATCCAAGAGATCAACAAACAATTTCTATAGTCGATAAATATAGCAAAGGTAGACAGGTTATTTCAAAGATGAAGAAGTTGAAACTGACACTGAAGAATATGTTGCCATTACTGAGGATGACATTAGAACTGATGCTAGAAAGGAGAAGACCCATAAAAGACCAAAAGTAAAAATGCCCAGGAATGTCTATGTTCCAGTTAATGACGAGAATGTTAGGAGGAAGAAAATGAAATTTGATCATTATAAAATAGTCAAGACCAACAATGAAGATCCTAGTGAACATTCAAAAGAAATCAGGGAAATCATTACACCAGGAGATGATTTAGAGGATGACATTGTTAAAACAAAATAAAATGCCATTTTACATAACTTGACAAAGACAAACTTAATTGAGGGTGGTCGTACATTTTAGGTTAATTTAAGACAAATCTATAATCCAAGTTGATCTAGGTGGCTTCATACACATGGAGAAGTCCAAAAGGGCTCTTAAATGGTCAAAATTCAAAGTGGTCAGATTTCTCTCGAATCAGCACCAGTTCGAAGTGCTCATCACCATGATTCCATCAATGTGAATGGCACTTGAATCCAAGCTCGTATGGAAGAGACAGGGCTAGTCAAAGTTTAGGGTTGACTTGGACAAAGGGCAGGATTAATGGTCCTACAAATTTCACCTACAACAGTCACCAGAATCTGGTCACTGGAATGGGAAAAATTGTTGTCTCTTTAAAATCCCTAATGACCCTTACTTTTGTTAAAATTAGAAATGACCGTAATTTTTATTGAAGACAAAAAATATATAAAATAGGGGTGGCGAGCCACTACACCTGCCATCCCTGCTGGTCAGTTGTGTGTGTGTGTGTGTGTGTGTGTGTGTGTGTGTATATATATCAAAAAAATATTAAGGTTGGGGTGGCAGGTGATCAAACTCAGCCACCCCCAGTCGAACCCCCAAGTCCGCATTTATAACAAACATATTTCTATAATGGTATAATACAATGGGTAGTGGGTAGGCCACCTCTAGTGGACCCGACCCACACACCCCCATATGCCACTTTTCACAAATTCCTTGGGCAGCGATGATCAAACCCACCTGGCCAGTCTGGCTGGCCTGCCTCTCGGGTGTCCATACAATAAAACAAGTGTTAACAACAACCATTAACAAAAAATGTAAATGTAAATAGTTAAATTAAATGCAAACTCATATGCTTGTTAAAATTATACGCTATATTAAGGAGGGGAGGAATTTAATCCCCGAACCTCTCCTCAACCTCCATCTTTCTAGCCTCCTCCACCACCAGTGAGCCATGGGCTCAGTTCTTGGTGGCTTCACCTGGGAAAAACTACTTAAACCCTCATACAATCATTTGCATAGGAGAGGGAATAAGAAAGGACAAAACGAAGAGTGCACCAGAACCGTGAGAAACAGTGGAACCATGCCTAGAATGTTGAACCCTGAGACAAGAGTGGAACCTTGACGTAGTTCCAAGAGGAAGAATGATGGCATGGATTCTGAGATAGAATTTTTACAAAGAATATCAAGATGGCTGAAAGATTCATTGGAAGGTAAATTTTCATTTTATCATAACGATATGAAGTTTATAGTTATTTTAAATATATTTTCGTAGGGAATGCAATGGTGAAATCAGAATCACTATCTGAGTAGCAAGTTTTCAAATTTCCAGCAGAGTAGAATCTTTGAAGAGTCTTAAAGGAATATTCTAGATTCATTGGAGGCTGATATCTGCCAATCATAATGCAACCAACTTTATGCTCAAAATTTTATGAATCTCACAAGGAACATGATGGAGAGATCAGACTTTTGATTTGAGTTGTAGATCTCTAGCGAATGCAAAGAACAAAACCTTTGGAGAATATAGGGGGAATCTAAGAGATTCCTACAGGCCCAGATTTTGAAGGTGTCATAATTTGACAAATGGATAGTCGATTTTACACCTCCGATGATGAAAATTCAGTGGTGCAGTCAGTTCTTATAGTTGAACCATCCATTTTCAGCCATATTTAGAGGTGAAGTTACATGAATCGGTCATGTCATGTTTTCCTTCATAATTGCTCAGATGATGTGTTGTTTTGAGATCCCTCTTTGATGTTATGGTCTGGGATCACATTTTCCACATTATTTGAGATGTATTTCACTTTTCGTGTTATGTATTGTTGTCGACATCCCCGTGTAACTATGTTGACGGATGCCTTCTTGAGTGAGAATTCCTATAAGCGAAACGTCTCTTGGAGAGAAAAGCCACTCTTGCTTCAGGGAATATGACCTTGCTATGACAAAGTGTTTTCCATGTGCATGATCATCATTTCCAACATTATATGAAGCAACCTCCACCACCTTGACACCAGGCTTGAAGGTGTAGTCCATAATGGACGAAATCTGTTATCAAATGTGTCGTGTTCATGATTTTCTGATCGTTGCCATGTTTCCTCTTGTTTAAACATGCAAATATGTTCTTTTATTCTCTCTAAAATGCAATTCTAACAACATCATAGAATTAAAAGATCTTGAATGATTCTAGTAGCTAAAGGAACCTAGATCAAGTTTCGTATCAGAGTGGTCTTCTCGCTGATGTGAATTACAAGTGTGAACAATTGAATATGCAGTAAGGGAGCATGAAAAAGAAATGTATGAGACTTTCCTGCGAATGTCCAAAATGGTGAACATCGTGTATGAAGCATATGAGAAGAGAAGCAAGGAGGAGGCAAAGAGATTAGAAAGAAATTCTTCATCCACATCTTCCAGTGCACACTCATTGCCTTCATCATCTTCTCATCATTTGAATGAGGAGATCACCTAGAGTCTTCAAGTAGATAAAATTGAATTGGAGATTCTTCTATGAGAAGAGAAAGAGGAGAAGCATTGATTGCAGCTTCAATTGCAAGCCATAGAGGAAGCCTTAGAATAATTGAAGTGAAATGACCGAAGCCACTAAGATGATCATGTTGAATTAAAGAGGCTTATATAAGAAGAGGAAGAGGAGAAAATGAGGCTACTATGTTAGCTGCAAGGTAAGGACGAGGCCTTCGAAAAGATGCAGCTTGACCCCTATGTGGTAAAAAGTAATTTTCTGACTTCATGTATGTTTCCTTATGATGATTTCATTCTTTTTTTAAATCATACCACATGAATCATCTCCAAACTATTAAAGAGAATGGGGTATTAGGGGAAGGGCCTCAAAATTAATGGACAATGCATCATAAACCCCATCAAAGTAGAGGAATTACCCCATCAGGTAGGACTTGGTATGCTAGGAAGGAAGTTGGGGAATGTGCCAAGAGATCCAACAAACCACCAAAATCAAATAATGAGAAGCCCTCATCAATTCTTTCCAACTCAACGGTGGAGGTAAAACCTGTTAATTTCCCTTTAGCTTCATCTTCACATAGTATAATTTATGTTGGAAATGTGGAGATACCAATTACAGGGACAAACATGAGGCTCCCTACCAATATGATGTACAATGAAGAAGGACTTGGTGTTAATATCCAACACATAACTCAGCCATTCGAGGTCCTGCAAAGTCCTCGATTTGCAAGCTTGGGATACACCAAAGGAGAATGGTCAAGGGTGTCAGATGCTTCTGAGACACTGTTGAGACCATTGAGGAAAGATAATTATCGGAACACATCACCATCATCCCATGGCAGTATACATTGCAGAGAAAGAGCTAAGGAAAGCTCTTGTTCCCATGAGCATACTAGAGACCAAAAAGAAAGGTATAACAATCTCAATATTTGAATGTTCATTTCGATTACAATCATGTTGTTAATGATGTACATAAATCATGGCATAAAAGAACTTGAAGTTTTTGTGGATTGCATAACCATATGTTCATTGAGTGCCGGCAAATAATAGTAGTGTGGAAAAAGATGAGGCATGAAATACCCTTTGAACAACAAGCAAAGAAGAAGGTAAAGAAGATCTAGAGGAAGAAGGCTTATTATAGTCATTTCCACAAAGGTGGTTATTAAAGAGCCACATGTTGAAGGCTCCATCTAGAATAGCATCGCAGGGACAAAGCATCTGATCATGAAACAAATGAAATAGTTGTTTGACCAACAAATGCACAACAAGGAGATGGCCCATTCATTTTGATAAGTGAGAGATGGTTTTTCTAGGTGTGGTAGAATGTCATCGTCTTATTTTTGCTCACCATGTGTTGCATTGTGAACTGTAAAAGTGATGATGTGTTTTCCATCACTTGTTGCATCAACAATGATGTTTGGCATTATTTTTTGTTTTATTTTAAACTATGAAAGTGATGATGTGTGTCCATCACTTGTTAAAGTAACAATAGTGTTTGGCCTTATTTTTGTAAATCATATGTTGCAGTGATGATGTGTTTTCCATCACATTGAAGCAACAATGATATTTTGGGCTTGTTTTGATAGCTGGGGTATTATTTCCATTTTGATGTAAACTTGACCACAGAGTATGTGTTATAAACTCATGGAAAGTATGGGATTCTTGGGTCATTAGTTGGGCATGTAAATTAAGCAAGTAATTTGTAGAAATGTACTACAAGTTTGTAGAGGATGCAGGTGTCGGCTTATCACTTATGGCTCCAAAGGGAAAAGGTGAAGGAGAAGGAAGTGTGACCTGTCAGGTCATTTGTAGTGCAGACAAGGTACAAAGAAGTTGCATATTATTTCTATGCTTTTGGAGGACCAAAATCTCCTCAGTGGGGAGGATTGATTAAGGTGGTTCTCGACATGCAAAAATCTAAGAGGGCTCCGAAATGGTCAAAACTAAAATTGGTTGGATTGCTCTTGAACCAACACCAGATCAAAGTGATTGTCACCTCGATTCCAATGGTGCGAATGACACTCAAACCTGAGCTCGTATTGAAGTGATAAGTCAAGGAAACATTTAGGGTTGACTTGGCTAAATGACAGGGTTAATGGTCCTAAAAATTGCATCGATAGTGGTCACCAAAATCCGACCATTGGAATGGGAAAAATTGTTGCCTATTTAAAATGCCCAATGACCCTTATTTTCGTTAAAATTGGAAATGACCATAATAGTCGTTGAGAACAAAAAAATATATAAAATAGGGGTGGCAGACCACCACCCATGCAACCCCCACTAGTCGGTTGTATATATATATATATATATATTAAGGTTGGGGTGCCAGGCGGTCAAACCCCACCACCCCCAGCCGAAACCCCAAATCCACATTCATAACAAGCATATTGTTATAACGATATAATACAATGGGCAATGGGTGAGCCACCTCGAGTGGAACCAGACCACGCCACCCCCATATTCCACTTGTCATGAATTTTATGGGTGCACAGGCTCAAAATCCCCCAACTAGTTTAATCGGCCCACCTCCTGGCCTCCAACACAATAAAACAAACATTAACACCAACCATTACCAAAAAATGTAACCGCAAATAGTAAATTAAATTTAATCTCATATGTTTGTTAAAATTATATGCCATATAAAGGAGGGGCATGATTTGATCCCTTGACCTCTCCTCAACCTTTGTCTTCCTAGCTTCCTTTGCCACCAATGATCCATGGGCTCAGCCCTTGGTGGCTCCACCAAAGAAAAATTACTTAAACCCTCACAGAGTCATTTGCACAAGAGAGGGACCGAGAAAGGACGCAACGAAGAGTGCAACAAAACTGTGAGTGTTATAGATCCAACCCAGAAACATATGAAAATATAAATAAACCCAAGAATAACAAGATTGAAATAGATAGAAATGATTCACTTTATTGATCAAACCCTTAAGGTAGGGTAACACCATACATTCACTCCTCAAGGAAGGAGAACACTCCACAAGCCATATGTCTGTACATACAATAATCCTTGACGCAATTCCTTGACATCCTCCATGTGGAGCCTCTAGCCTCTATATAGGTCTCATACATGCAATACCATGGATCATTACAATGGTTCCTTCATACCATCCACTAATACCATGGGCCCATTACATTATCACTAACTACTTGTGGTCCCTTACATGATATGGGTTAACCACCTTATTTATTACTATGGCCCATCCCATTATTACATTATTACCTTGGGTACCTCCCTTTGTACCCGATATTACCCCCCATAGATATATAACATTCCACCCCCGTTATCATGTTTCGTCCCTGAAACAGGGGAAGAACATAAATAATAGGATCTACTGAAAAGAGTAGTCCACTGGTACCATGCACATGCATCTAGCCATCCAATAGAAAGGTGAACCCTCGATTTCACTGGTGCCTCGCTCGCTTGAGATGGAAGTTGATCGTGGTATCTCTTCTGTGTTGATGTGTAGTAGGTGGATCTTCGCTCCTCTCTATCTGTCTTGCGGGGGTTGTTGTCCTTGTGACTAATTGGTTGCCATCTTGATGGTTGTCTTGCTGGGTGATGTGGGTGATGATATGTTGAAGTTTTAACCCACAATGTCTTTTTCTTTAATTCACCCTTTACTGGAGCCTAACTTTTATCTGGTGCATGTTGTGGTGCTTGCTGTGGTGTCTTATCATCCAATATTACTTCAACCACTGAACCCTCATTAGATGTGTCAACATGTGTAACCTTTTCAGCTTCAGCCTCTGTTTGTGTCTGATTATCGACCATCAACTGCTCATCATCTGATATGTGAGTCCCTGGAACATCTTCTGTGTCAACTTCCATGGGCTCTACCTGTTTATTGATGGAAATATCCTGTAATGTAATTTTCTTCTTTTGTACCATAGCTTCAGGAATTTATTTTTCACATTAATATTTATAGTACCCACTAATTCCATCCATGGATATCCCAAAACAACATCCATATTATCTATCTCTGAAGTATAAAAATCACCATGCAACACATACTTATCCATAGAAATCTTCAAATCCTTATACACTTGGACATCCTCATCATCCACCTGTGTTTTTTCAATGTGTTTTGTAGGAACTTGCAATTTTTTTGCCAAATTAACATTGATGAAATTATGCTTGCAACTAGGATTTATAGAAACAATGATCTTCTCTTTCTGAATCAATCCATGAACCTATAATAAGGAGATACCAACAAAAAAAACCCTTTAGGTTCCTTGGTTTCCTTCTTTCCTATAAAAATAAAATCTTTGCTAGGTTGTGTGTCTGTCTATGTGAGCTTATCCACAAGATTAGCTTTATGGTCAAAGTGGTCTATAAGAGCTTTTGTGAATTTGTCTGATGTCAACAGCCTTCATAGACAACGTTGATGGCTTTGCCACCATTGCAATCTTTCGTTGTCCAAGTACATTTGTCCCACACTCGGTTGAGTCTCATAATCCATGATGTAATTCAATATAAAACATTTCTCCATCTGTGCTAGCCATTTGGCTAGATGAGAGCCATCAAATGTATACAAGTCCCTCAAATTTAGATCTAGGGCCGCCATCACAAAAAAATTGGCAAAAATTTGAAATGGTTACAATTCCGTCAATATTACTTAGTATCCCTATTATAACCTGTTTTCAGAAATGGAACAATCATTTTGCATCTGCCCATGTGATAGAAATCTTGATCAAGGCACTGGAATTTCAAATCTGCGCTGCAACTCTCCCGACGTCACCAAAATTTCTGCAAAAAAGAGCTGATTTTAAATCAGCGATATCTCCCTCGTCCGGGCTCCGATTCAATTGAATTTTTTTCTGAAATTGGGTATTTTTTCACAAAGAATACAAATATACAATTAGATTTTGTATATCTTGCACCAAGATGTCCAGATCTGTGCCACAAACTCGCTGCCCCGAAAAATTATCTACAACCCCACTGACTTTTAAATCAACGATATCTCCTTCATCCGGACTCCAATTCAGCCGATTTTTTTTTTTTTAAATCGGGTATTTTTTCACATAGAATCTAGATATGCAATTATAGTTTGCAGATATTGCACCAAAACATATAGATATGATCTATAAACTCGACGCCCCTAAAATCCTGCAAAAAGTAAAAAAAAATCTCCACTTTTTTGCCCAAGAAAGTGCTCTGATACCACTTGTTATAGATCTAACCCAGAAACATATGAAAATATAAATAAACCAAAGAATAAAAAGATCGAAATATATAGAAATCATTCACTTTATTGATCAAACTCTTAAGGTAGGGTAACACCATACATTAACTCCTTAAGGAAGGAGAACACTGCACAAGCCATATGCCTGTACATACAATAATCCTTGACACAATTCCTTGACATCCTCCATGTGGAGTCTCTAGCCTCTATATAGGCCTCATACATGCAATACCATGGATCATTACCATGGTTCCCTCAACCATCCACTAATACAATGGACCCATTACATTATTACTAACTACTTGTGGTCCCTTACATGATATGGGTTAACCACCTTATTTATTACTATGGCCCATCCCATTATTACATTATTACCTTGGGTACTTCCCTTTGTACCCCATATTACCACCCCAGGTATATAACAGTGAGAAACGGTGGAACCATGCCTAGACTATGGAACCCTGAGCTAGGAATGGAAACTTGATGTAGTTCCAAGAGGTAGAATGATGGCACAAATTTGGAGACAAAATTTTTGCGGAGAATATCAAGATGCCTAGAAGATTCCTTGCGAGGTAAATTTTAATTTTGTTAGAATGATATAATTTTACAGTCATTTTAACTAGAATTTCATAGGGAACACAATCATGAAATTATAATCACCATCTAAGCGTAATATTTGCAGATACCCAATAGAGAAGAGTGTTTGAAGAATCTTGAAGGAATCTTCCAAGTTCCTTAGAGGCTAAAATCCGCGAGAGTTAGAATGCAACCAACTTTATACTCAAAAGTATTAGAATCTTGTAAGGATCATGATGGTGAGATCATATTTTTGATCTGAGTTGCAGATCTTCATTCAGCCCAAAGAATAGAATCTTTGAAGAATATAAGGGGAATGTAAAAGATTCCTACAGGACAGATTTTGACAGTATTGGAATTCGACAAATGGATACTCGATTTTACACCTCTCGACGATGGAGATTTAGTGGGGTAGTTAGTGTTTGTAGTTTATCCTTCCATTTTCAGCAAAAATTAGAGGTGAAGGTACATGAATCAATCATGTCATGTGTTCCTTCATAAATTCTGAGATGATGTATTATGTTTTGAGATCCCTGTTTGATGTTATGGTGTTGGATCACTTTTTCCAAATTATGTGAGATGTGTTAAGCTTTTCATGCCATGTATTTTTATGAAGATCCCTGTATAACTATGTTGAAGGAATACTCACTGCTACGTTGTGTGAGATCATTTTAGTTTGTCTTGCTGAGAGGAAACCTTCTTAAGTGAGAATTATTGTAAGCGGAATGTATTGTGGAGAGACAAGCCACTCCTGTTTGAGGGCATATGACCTTTCTATTACAAAGTGTTGTCCATGTACATCATCATCATTTCCAACATTATATGAAGCAACCTCCACCACTTTGACACCAGGCCTAGAGACATACTTCACACTAGATGAACTCCATTATCAAATATTTTGCATTCATGACTTGTTGATTGTTGTCTTGTTTCCTCTTTTTTACACATGCACATATGTTCTTTTATTCTCTTTAAATTGATATTCTAACAAAATCAGAGAAGTGAAATACCTTGGATGATTGTGGTAGCTGAAGGAACCTAGATCACAAGAGAAGGATAATTTTAATATCAAATCAGAAACCCACACCATCTGCATGTTTATAACTTGAAGACATTGATGAGGTACAATCCATATGCTAATGTTGCTAATTGCATGCTTCTTGTTGATCCAGTTAAATTTCCCAACAAAGAGGCATTTGACAAGCCAAAATGTTTTGAATACAATTATTATGTGCTTGGGGGAACCATTCTATAGAAGCTCAAAGGAAATTGACAGAGGAATATCCAATAACCCACATTTTGAAACAATGAAATGTATCATTTATGTTGGTTTATCAAATACGAAAGCAAAGTTATTAGCATGAGATCATAATACAAATAATGAATATAGGATTTATATGACTTTCATTCAATGGTTTAGATTTATTCATAATGAATTTGAAGAAAATATTAGTGGGGATAAGATAAATATTACTCTAAAATTTCGAAAGGCATGTTGTATGGAAATAGGCCATCAAATTGTGGAGAAAATAAATTCAAAAGGCAGCAAAGTAAATTCTGATATATTTAGAAGTATTGATAACATTTTCCAGTTGGCATTTAGAACAGGAGATATATGGGAATTGATTAATGAGATTTTTAGCATGTGGGAGAACATTGGCATTAAAAACTAGAATGTCAAAAAGACTAAACCATTGACATGTAGTAGTTGTAAATCGGGTCATGAAATGAAGCAGCTTCCGAAAGATATGACTATCACACCTTGGAGAGCATTGCAAAGAGTGAAGGATGAAAAACTTGTTAAAGCAATATTATCTCATGTGAAGTTAGGGGAATTATCATTGGAAGAAATGTCTGAGAAATTTCAAAAGTAAATTTGTTGAATTATTTTTACTTATTTCTAGATTATAATTTTCTTTTAAATATAACATATTGTTCTTGGTAATATTTGTTATACATATCATTATATGAACTTTTTCTATTTTATCTATTCACTCACAAAGTTTACATGAAAATACAAGAAAAAATGGTTAAATTGTTAAATGAAGATAGTTGAGATGATGTTGTATGCAACTACCCAGATTCAAGTTCTACATCAACACTAAAAGATTTTTATCCCGCAATTAAAAAGGTATCTTGATTTATGCATTCATTTTTATTCAGTTGCATACTATTTTTATTTTATAACTTATACATATATATATTTGTTTATTTTATTAAATATGAGGAAGGATGAAAATGGAGCACTGGACAGTTTCAGAATCTTTATTGAAAAAAATAGGATCAAATGATTGAGAAAGCAACGTCTTAGGAATATTGAACTTGATTGAACCTTTACTCATTTAATTTGGAATGGGCTTGCACTATTAAATATCATGTAATACAAGTTGATTGTGAAGACATTGCTAAAATCATACCTAAAATGGATTATTCCCTAGTTATTGCAGATATTCCACATGGTTTTAATATCCCAAACATTGACTATGGTAGTCACCCTTATACTTATCAAGCTCTTAGTAAAGTTATTGCATGATTAGTAGAAGTCACATCATCACCATTATGGAGATTTTTGACATTTCATTTAGGCACACAATTGCAAATGTTATTGACAAGCTTCAAGGGGAAAACAAACTCAAGGATGCAACTTACATGGTGAGGTGTTGAAATTATATGTTTGATTAATGTTAAAAAATTCACTTATGTACAAGTTAATTGAAATTTTACTATTCCATGTTACAGGAAAAAGTGAAATCTTCTTAACAGTGAAGATCAACCAATTATAAATGATTTTTAGTTCATCCATATTGATAGTTGGACAAAAGATGATAGCTATAAGTCTATGTTTCTTAATCAAGTAGATGAAGAGAGTCATAATGAAGTACTGGTTTATGATTCTATTGTGAAAAAACTAACATACGAGGATAAATAATCAAAAGGAGAGTAATTTAATATTTATCAAAAACCATGGTCATTGGTTAACTATCTTATAGACTTATGTTCAAATCAATGAGATTGGGTTCTAGATTTATTTTCAGGCATAGGTAAGTTTTATTATATAGAATTGAATTTCAATATCTTCATTCTTAATTTATATGTCATTATACTGGTTTTCTTCATTATTTATTTTTTGCTTGATAATTAGGTACAACACTAACATGTTGCCTACAAAAACAAAGAATTTGCCTTGCCATTGAAAAATATCCAGTACAATGCAAATTTATTCAGCAAAGAATTAAAGTTTTTCAATTTCTTCTAGATGCAATGCAAGAAATTGGGTTGAGGAAAGGGGATTTTAATGAATCACGTGTGGCAAAAAAGGAAAAGGAACCTCAACCACCATTAGATGAAATTATTGGAAATACATACATTGGAAGATTGAAAGACATAAAAGATCCATAAGAAGAGGAAAATGAGCAAAATGAAGCAGAAAATATTGTGGAAGAAGACAATGATAAAATTATAGAAGATGAAGAGTTTGGATTACATGATATTTTTGATTAAATTTAAGTTATGCTTGGAAATCAAGCTCATTTCATGAGAAGACTAAGTATTCAATTAATGTTTTTATATGTTCACTATTTCTATTATGTGATTTTAGCTTTAATTTTTATGTGAATCATTATTTTTTGAAAAAAACTATGATTATTATTATTATTTGACATGAAATTCATAAAAAATGTTATTATTTAACCATTTTTTGTTAATTTTTTCCTATAAAAATTGTGATTTTGACATCTCATTTCTAGCAAAAAAATTATCAAAATCCCTAATTTTTTAGTTATATTTATGTACAAAATGTTTCTTTTTATGTCAATTGTTAAAAATTATTGTTTTTTAGAGACAGTTATTTGATGTGCACTAAAAAATTAATTAACGATATATAAATATGTAGAATATTGAAATTTTAAAATATCGACCTTCTTCTTTAACTATGCAAAAAAATAAATACCTCACTACCAAAAAAATAGATTAAAAGAAAAACAAGAAAATATGAAGAAGAAGATCAGTTCAAAGAATTTTAAATTTAGAAAATCATTATTCACATTTAATACATTAGAAAATTTAAAGTAAAAAAAAAAGAAGTCTTTTAAATAAAGGGTCTTATGCAAAATCAACATGCAAATCACTAACATTCTAAAAACTAGTGCACATAAAAAAAATTAAAGTGTCAAAAACTATGTTATATATATGTGTGTGTGTATGTATTCTACATCACCACTTTTCAAAATCAGTTGATTTTTTTTCTACCTCAACGAAACAAGTAATCGTATCAGTTCTTGTTTCCAAGTTTACATTGTTACATACAAGAATCTACTCCACATGGACAAAGGACTATGAGTAAATGATATGAAATGAAAGCACATGGATTCATAGTCATATTACATGGCCACAAGAGTTATAATACATGGTTGTACAATGGCATCAAAAAGCCCATATATGGGAGAACCATCTCTCAAGACTCTCCTCAATTCATGCTTGACACCAAGACCAATGAAACAACTAGAAAAAATGATGAGTATAACAAAATTACAAGGCTTATCTTGCTCACATGAGGGCATACATGGATAATATTAATCATCTAATAGAATGCATGTGAAATATCTCTGTCTCTCATACACATCCAATACAATGATTGCATACCAAGATGTATACATGGATGGAATATACATCCACACATATGCATGCCTAACATCATCACTCAAGACATGACTTTTATATCATAAATGCTTTGCACAATGACTACACAACAAATTCTATTGAGACACAACCAATGATGATGATGATCACGAATAGTTACATATAAGGCTGATTCATTTCTTCCAATGCATGATGATAAAAACATAAATCTACTATAAGAAAAATGAATGAAAGTATGAGTAAAATCATAACTCCTTCTGAGCTTATTATACTTCCAATGAAAATGTTTCTCTTTTGGACTTTAATGTGCGAATCAGATCATGATCAAACATGTTTTTGTTACTACAACTCAAACGTATGGCCATCATGGTTCCATATTTCTTCTCATCATGTTATCCCATAGTTCCATACTCTTCCATGTGCTCCACCTAAGGCTATGAATGCCTCACATTCACATTTCTAGGATAAGAGATCTGTCATTAAATAACATACTACAATAGGTGTTTATCTCTCTTACTGAAAATATGATGAGGCATATTTCTTCTTCGATCTCTTCTTTCTTCACACTCATCCCTTCAACACATACACATTATTTGGTGTCTTAACTCCTTTGGTGATCACTTTTGTTGACCTTTCTTTCCAGATGAAACAACTTTTAGAATTGAAGACGACTTCTTTTCCATCATAAACCATCTAGTTCATGCTCAGAAAACAAATCAAATCATAATCGCACATAGTACATGAGAAGTAAGGTGTAAATCACAGTGGTAAAAACCATTGTTGATAGATAGTATTCATCATTGTAACTTCTATTACGTAAAAAGTGCTTTAGAACCGATTCACTGACTACCACCAATGTGCAAACTACAACTTTCCAATCATGTAAGCCACTACCCAGTCAATACAATAAGTTGTATGAACTTTACATACCATCACCTATAGGAAGATTCCACTCCCTTGACTTTGTAAGGCACCACCTTCTAGAAGCTACAACTCCTAAGAAGTGTCACCCAACCACCACTAGACTATCCAACCACCAGTAAATTGAAGCCACCACTGCTACATTCTTATGCCATTGCCTAAAGGATGTTGCTACACTTGAATATCCAAGCCACCACTTTCCCATTAAAGGCCCCAACCATGAGCACATCTTGTGGACCTCAATTCATATATTTTCACAATTCTATGGACCATATCCTCAAAATCACAAAATAGTGAACCTATTTTCATGAATTTTTAAATTGATCTCACAACTACAATAAGCACATATATCAATTGTTGAATCATGCCTTCAAATTTAATATCACAACAACAACCAATCAGCTTATAAAAAAATTAATAACATATATAAAACTCCTACAACACCACAACAATCCCAATCCATACATCAAGTATCTAGCATACACACTCTCCATATATAAACAACATCTCAACACACTAAAATTCAATTCTCAACAATATCCTACAACAAATATTTATAACTCTCTTACATAGAAGCGATAACAATAAATAAATTGGTATCCATATAAAATACAAGAATTAGTGAATAATATGTAACACCTACAATCATAACCACATTAGTAAAATTCGTATAAATTTAATCACTTTAATTTTGCATACAATTATTCTTCAACCATGAGTTCTGTAGATGACACAAGCTGTATATTTGCTACTTATCCATGTGCACTCTGTTATAGTAGTACCAACATATACTCCCAAAAATTCTCTCTTATAATTATTGGCTCTCAATATAGTAGAGTAATTTTGTCACTCAAAAGAACCAACCTCCCTAACACAAAGCTCTGCCAAATATATAGATGATTTGAAATACACAAAAAGTGGGGAACACAGTTACCGAGATTAATGTTCACCATGGTTTCCTCAATAGAATGCATTTGAGTTTGGAGCTTCTTGATGACTAGTTCCTATTGTTCCTCAACCATCCTCTTTCTTTATGTTGAAGATGTCTCCCGCAGTAGTGGTTGTGGCAACATCCCTCCAAACAAATACATGTGATTCCCCTCATGCACT
Organism: Pinus taeda; assembly: GCA_000404065.3. NCBI lineage: Eukaryota > Viridiplantae > Streptophyta > Pinopsida > Pinales > Pinaceae > Pinus > Pinus taeda. The sequence goes on from APFE031520804.1 coordinate 39,441, forward strand.
TATCTGATGATCCCGAACTAGGAATTAAGCTCCATGTGGAAATATTCTTTAGTCTGCATGAACTTTGGAGCCTTCATGTCAAATGTGTCTGGATGGACACATTTCAAACATATTTAGACATAGCTATGAGTGATGTTGAACCATACTTCCAGTGAGTAATCATCAAGTAACAACTTTGGGACCCTTTCTATGGCCTTCATGACTTCCAACATCTTGTGTTACCATCCAATAAAGGAGGTCTCATTATTTCCTCTGTTGTTTGGGTTCTCCAGGTTCATCAAGGTGTATACCTAAGAGCTAGTCGCTAATATTATTCAATTGGAGCCAATTATCACCCATCTGGTGGGTACCATCTCAACATTTGAAGTGTAACAATAATATATCCATAGATGAAGTGGGTTTCTCTATTGTATAGACCCTCACAGACCTTAAACAAATCACAAAGTAGAAAAATGCTCCATTTCAACTTTGTCCCCTATACAGAGTTCGTCACAATTGAAATAGTATCTAATGTCCACTCATTCCATGAGAAATGTCACATGATATTCCCTGCAATAATGTAATAAAATAAGTTATCATTTGGTGTGTTGATTGGTTCTATTAGTTCACCCTTTTCCCCTCTCCCGGTATTGTACTTGTTGAAGTAATTCTCATCCCCTGTCTTCTTTGCTAACATGGAAGTTGTTTGCAATTTCATCAATACAATGTCCCCAGCATCAGATAGGCCTATGAGCCTCTAAAGGTCAACCACATGTATTTGGTACTCCTTTTTGAGCCACAACAATTCTCCATGCATCCAGCTGATAAGAAGCTTGATACATTGCATGTCTACTCCCATTGTTCTAAACACATGAATACTTCTCAAGTTCAAAACCATAAACCATTGAATTCCCATGTTTTAGGTAGATAAATCCCTCTTACAGACAAGAGAAATCTACCAAGATCCTAAAGGAAACTAGAAACAAGCAAAAATTCAAGCTAATTCCTTCCATGAATCTATCTTTTCTTGAATCATAAGCTAACAAGGTGGGAAAAGGAAATTCATACCTTATTACGACATGCTCGATGAAGATCCCGTTTTTTTCTCTAATTTAGATCCTCCAAACTTCAATCCATACCTACACACATGGAAACAACAACAGATCAAAAGCATATGAAACATAAATGATTCAATATTACAAACTAGTGATCAAGAAGACTAGTAACAAACATCATTCCCATGGACAAATATAAATAACATAAAACGTCCATAAAATTCATCAATTAATCCATTAAACAAAGGAGTAGGAAGATATGCTTGTTTGTATTAATTTCAGAAAGATAAAGGAGCTAAAAAAACATGTGCCTTGATGTTGTGAGGCTCCACTTTGTTATCACTTAGATGTTTTCCCTAGAAGCTATGAAAGAAGGAATATTCTGAGGTAACCACAAACCTAATCTTTTAGACTTGGGTTCTATCCAACCTAAGTCTAGAGAGGGCTCTCTCTTTATAATTTAACTTTGTTTTGGGTGGGATTTTAGGCTAGTTATTAGTGCTTTTGACGTTTTGGTTTTGATTGGATGATGGAATTAAGAAAACAGATGGGCAGGACAAGTATTCAGGCCATTGGGCTATGGAGTCAATCAAAGAGTGGCTTGACTAGATATGATCAATCACTAAAGTAAGAGTTCATAGGGTAGGCTAGCACAACAAAAGAAAATCTGCAAGTTTAAATGGATAAGGTAGTCCTAACCAAGGCAAAGGGCAAGGAAGAATCCTTAACCAGGATTAAGATGAAGAAAAGAAGGATGATCAGTAGCAAAGTGAAACTGAGAATCCTTTACTATGGACCAAAGGGGGGGAAACTACGGTAGTAAGGGAGAAATTAAGAATTCCCAGACCAATATAGTTTAGTAGAAAACATATAGAAAGTAAACAGTTAAAATAGAGAGCATTTTAGATAATTCTGAGATATCATTCCTTGTTTATTTTTACGATTTCATAAGAGACACATGTGAATATTTATAACATGACAAGAAAACAATATTTAAAAATGAAGAGATAATACATATTTGGTTCCAACTATGCACAAGAATCTAGTGAAATGTCCTTAGCTTTATTTTATAATCCAACAAAACTAGTCCAGTCTTGAATACAATAGCTCCTTATCTCAATATAAAATGTCTACATAAATGTATTTTAATTCACACTAAATACAATTGAGATCCTTTTATTTTGTCTACCTATCTACTTATCTGCCAAGATTAAACAGGTGAGATTTTATTCTCTATTTTTAAGCATAAAATTGAAAACATGAAATAACCAAGTTTAAATATTTTGACCATCCATGGATTGTGCCAAAAGTAACAAGCTGCACACAATCTTCTTATTCTTCATCAAAGTAAATTGTACTGACATTTTGACTTGCACACTTTCATGGTCTTTTTCTTTCTTAGGGTTCATTTTTCATCTTTTTTGACCTTTTTCATTCTTTTTGTCCTTTGATTTTTCTTTTAGGACATATCCTTTTTACATTTTTTTTTAATTTTTTTGATTTTTTGAATATGGAAAACATTTGTAGAAAGCAAAGGTATGTACATATTATAGATTTGACCTCAGTCATTCAAACATTGTGACTCCTATTGGTATCATAACCTAACAGTGGCTCCACTTGGGGATGGAATTTCCTGGTTAAATGTCATGAACTAGTAGATCAATGGCTTTCTCAATTACTGTGATTTTACTCTACAACTTTTCCCTTTTACTTTGTTGATTTATTGATATTTATGACAGTGAAACTTTTGAAGCTTAGGGCCTTCTCTTCGGGCTTCAACTCCAAAATTACCATCCAATCAACACTGAAATTTGTGAAAAATAAAATATGTATAAGTGATTAGGGAAATCTGTGACTGTCATCTATATAGTGCTTAAGCATTCGACCATTAACTGGTCCTACCTCTACTTCTGCACCATCCAACTCTTTGAGGAAATGAGCATTATTACCTCTGAAAGCATAAATGATGTAAGGGTCTTTCCATAGGAAGTCAAACTTCCCATGTTTACCTTTTTCCTCCATTCTTGAGCCCCATTTCAAAACTTTATCTCCTAGAGAGAAATCTTCTCCCTTGGTCCTTTTGTCAAAAGCTTTCTTGATTCTCTCTTGCACAACTTGGGATCTGATATACACTTCTTCACTAGCTTGCTGCAAGTGAAATTTCTGGTTTATCCTCCTTTGAATATCATTTGGCTCAACCTGTGCTTCTTAGAGAAATTTCATCACCGGTGTTCCCAAGGAATATGGGAAAACAACCTCCATTCCATAGACTAGCTGGTAAGGACTGGTAGTTGTTATGCTCCTATACAAATAGGTGTCATATTTCATGATTGACTTGATGAGCTCTGTAATATTTTCATACCTTTCCCTATTGCAAAGGTTTTCCATATTTTCAAAAAATCAAAAAATTAAAAAAATGTAAAGAGGGTATACCCTAAAAGAGAAATCAAAGGGTAAAAAGAATAAAAATGGTAAAAAATGTGAAAGAAATGAACCCCAAACAAAAATAGACCAGGAAAATGTGTAAGTCTAAATACCACTTCTATTTCATTTTCTGTAATGAGCAATTGCTTATAGCTTGTTAAACTTTTGCCACAATTGATGAATAGTCAAACAACTTAATCTTGGCTAGTTCATATTTGAGTTTCATGTTTTAGAGATAGAGAATAAATATCTGGCCAAACACTGTAATCTTCGCAGGTAAGTAGATAGGTAGAGTAAATAAAAGGAGCTCAATAGTGTAATCTGAGCCCTTGGATGTAATAAGTGCAAACTTAGGTAGGCTTGCTATGTAAAGAAAAATAAAGATTGATAAGGGTTTGCCAGTATAAGTGCACCCAAATAAGGAAGAAAAAATGTTAGGTTAAAGTAAGTAGGGTAGGTAGATGGTGTTGCAGAATGATACTTGTGATGAAAAATGTTTCTAAATGTGTGAACTTTTACTTTTATCACAAGTGCAAAGTAGACATTACACTTGATGTCGTTCAAGCAAGACAAGGTCAAATAATTAACCTCCATTCACATCTTCCCCTAAATATTTCACTAATTTCCCCTAAAGTATTAAGGTCTTTGAAAATCAAAAGGGCTCAGAGAATTTCTATGACTTTTGGAGTGACCGGACCCTCGACTTAATGGTTTAAGAGTCTGAGTACTTAGAAACATTCATTAATCATTCATAAAATTTCATAATTTTTTTTAAGTAAATTCTTACTTTACTTAGGAAAGTACATAATATCACCAGAAAAACACCTTTTCCGATTTTATCCTAAGTTTTAATGTAAATTTTTAACATTTACTTAACGCTCACTCTCATTTTATTTCATATTAACCTTTAACTACTTTTATATAAATCTCGAATAAACATTTACCCTTCCCGTAATATGTAAATATATTAAAAAAAAAATCCCCAAAATGTTACATATCCTGCCCCAGTTGAATACAACCATAATGAGCATTTAAAAAAGGATTAATGAATTAATATTTAATTCGTTAAGAGCCTTAATTCCCTGCCGCACGATATGGGATTAATTAACCCTCTAGGTTAATTAATAACCACACCCGACCGATCGTATTGACCCTGATAAAATTAAAACATTGTTAATTACATTGGGCCCACCACAAATAAAGTTCCACCGACTCCAACGCCCGTCCGCTGTCCGATTACTCCCTTTTCATCCAATGGTTGACGATGATATCACGCCCCCCCTAGTGACCGCACTTTAACTCGCGATCACCTGGTGGTTTTCTGCTCGTACCTTTGCCACGCGTCACATAGTATATATGCTCGCTCACCCCTAGGCGAAAACCACCCAGCCTCAAAAGAAGTGCGATACAAACTGCTACCACCCTCCACATAGCGACAAAACGTCACATCCCGCTTATGTCATACACTCAATAAATCCAAAAAGACCCGCCAACCTTAGTTTTGTTAAATAAAATGAATAAAATGTCATTTTCACTATCATTCCCTACAAACTGTGCTCCCATGCAAAACAACGTCCCAATCGACTGTTCAAGCTTTCAGACCACCACCTGGTTAAGAACCTTGCAACGTCAGCACCCAGAATTAGTCGTCCCCACATCTTGGCACTATTCATTGTCTTCATAATAGGTATTTATCCAAGCTGCACTGAAACCCTGTAAATTTAGTTTTTTACTTAAATTCTACAAAAAACGTCCAAATTCAGGGCTATTCCATGTTTCTATTGGCCATACAAAGCTCCCAATCCACTGTCTTGCCAATTTTTCATAGAATTTCCCCAAATTCCATCTTTGAATCCACTAGAACCAAATATGGGAACCCATGTAGCCCTGAATGTCGCACCCATGAATGCTCCTCATGGATACTTAGATTATCTACCACTGGCTGATAAGGACTTTCAGATAAAAGACTTATCTGGTAATAGTAACCATCCTAAGATCTTCTGCCAAATCAGAGAGAGTTATTTGAATAAGTCTGACATTTTTGGACTGTGGGAGTCTAACCTTCCCATGTATTTCCTTCCCTCAGTCCATGTTTTCCCAGAGATAATTCATCATTGTTGTGCTAATTATGATCCCAACCAGAGAGTCGTATGTCCCCATTCCAAAAATTTTCTTTTTTCACATAACTACCCAGCCCATAAATGAAATGATACAATTCCATTCCAGTTAGCCCCTCACCCCTCTTTCCATGGCATATTTACTTGAAAAACCCCCTCAATTATCTCAATCAGAAATAAACCATATTGCTCAAACCTTCATGTTACCAAACTACTAGCCCAAAGGTCCACCTCCTTATCTGCAAACTTGCTTCACAGAAATTGGAAGACTCATTGTTGATATGATATCCCTGATAATGGGCTTTAACTCTAGTGAATATTTTGATGATATTACCCTAGTGTTACTATCAGTCTTCACTCTAGGACAGCCCCCTGCTATCAGATATAACTATGCCTCTTATATTGCCAACAAAATCCATTACTAGTTCTGAAATTTGGAAAGGTAAGGAGTTTTCAAATATACCTATTTCATATACCACCTCATGTTATACTATCAGTCAGATAACTTTCCATTCCCTGTCAAGAAACTGGACACCAGAGTAAATCCTAGATCTGTCATATTTTGGAGTTCAATCTTCCACAATACCATTGAGTCCCCTTACACTTATAATGAGTTAATTGACTTATTTGTACATCCAGCAACCTCTCTATTGATAGGAGTTTCCCCTCCTAGGATCAGTGGTGACATGAAGAAAATTCTCTAGATCTCTAAGCAATACAGGCTAGGTGACTGGTACCTATACAAAAATCACACAGAAATCAGGATGTATGGGTGTGAACTTTTCCCTTTTAGTTACCCAAGTATGTTCCCATGAGATTTTTTGCCTTGGAGTGTTCCAAGCAAATCATAAATGCAAATTTAGTCCATTTTTGTGGTGCCAAGAAAAAAGCTCAGTTAAGAATCAAAAACTAGCTAGGCCCTTTTGTCATAAATAACAAGGATGCATGGAAAGAGCATGAAATAATTTTAGAAGATCGCCTTAGACCACGGAAGAGTTTTAGGTGGGTACCATATGACCCCAATAGTTTTATATGTGACAGAATGACAAAGAATAGATTATCCCCTTATATTCATCATAGGATCCCAGAAATTGAGCAGTTTGCAAACTTGGATGAATTGATAGAGGGAACCCTAGTTGAAGAGGTTAGTGAGTAGGTCAATATGGAAAATGCTATGAGAGATCTTGAGAAAACCCTTGACTTGGATTCTTTTGGGTAGGTACCATTCAAATTGTCTTAAAAATCGGGAATTGGCACATCCACTGCTGGAACTTCTCAACAGCCCCCACAGGAAGCCAACATACCAGCCACAGGAACATCCAAAGGCAAGGAAATAGAGACCACAGAATAGCCTACAATGATAGATCAGCCTGGAATTTCCAAAGAGTAGGGTCAAGTGCCAACTCCTCCATCCTAAACTAATGTAGCAGAAAGTCCAGCATTGTAAACTCCTCTAAATGAGGAAAGAAACAAAAAGAGGGACAGAAAAACTACTACCCCTCCCAGTGGACCTACAAGATAGCTTGGAGCAAAGAGGCAAAGATTGAACCCTCTGTCAAAAGAGGAAATAATTGAAGAGACTATAGACAGCCAGAGAGAAGAAAGAGCTAGCCAACAAACTTTTACAATGGGAGGAACATCTGCTAGCTCATAGATGTAAGAGTTAGAAAGACAACATAGTACAAAAGTGTCATCCCTCAGGCCACAAAGCAAATAGGCCTCAGATATTAAGAAGACATTCACTGAAATAAAGGCCAGGAATGACCCAGCAAGGATTCAAATGTACAATAAATTATTAAAAATGGCCCCCACAAATCAACAAAGTTTAATTTCAGGCTATGACATTAAAGATGGAAAGATGATAATGAGTTACTTCAAGCCAAAGGTGCAAGAACCTCAATCAACAACAGATTACATCGGAACAAATTTGGAGGTCTTTGCTATAGACATTCATCATATGGACCAGATTGAACTTCATAAGCAGACTGGGGAAATGGTATATTCCACATTGGCTGGCAAAGCAATGATGGCCCACAAGCTGCAAGACTCCCTGGACAATACAACTACTCAACTACACTTGGAGAAAGCCTCTTCTCTGGCCAAGGATAATAGAATAAAATTATTAGAAGAAAGCATCATCAGTTTGGGACATGATACCAAATATGCTAAAGGTAGAGAAGCACTAATCAAGAAGAAAGAAGAAGACATCGCTGCCCTGTGGAAACAACTAAAGCTATCTCTTTCAAGGCACTCACAGACTGCTGAAGTTATTAAATAGAAATCTAAAGAAGAGATGATGGACCTACTCATGAAACTAAATGAAAGATTGAATGACATAGAGCAAGATTTAGAAAATGCACTAAAGGAAAAGCAGGGAGAGTCGGCCTCTCAGCCTCTTGAGGTAATCCCCATAGCCTCAACAACAGTCCCCTCTAGACATGGGATAGCCTTAGCTCCAAACATCCCAAAAGCCACAACAGAAGTGGTCACAGGTACAGTTGCAGCAGGAACAACACCAGGTAGCAACACCAATTTGAGTACAGAAGAGCTGATCAAAGCAATGGAAGACATGAGGTTACAAGTGTCAGAATTAAAATAGGTAAAAGAAAAACTGGTTAAAATGGAAATAGCTTTTAATATCTCTTAGATAAATGTTGTGCAAAAAATGAGGGAGATCAAAGCTTTAGAAGATAAAGTAAAAACATTAAAAAAAGATCTCACTTTCAAAAAGCCCCTACCAGAGATCAAAAAAATTCTTTGGGCCAATATCATCCAATCTATAAATGATGTGTGGCCATCTATCTAAGTGATCTATGAACATATTGATTTAGTGAAAGAAGCATAGAGAGAAATTCAGAAGATAAGAGCTTTGTTAGGACAAATGCCAGATCAAGCCAACAGGCTTATACATTTTTTGAATAACATAAATAAAGAACAACTCGAAGAAATTGGCATCTCAGATAGGACAGACACCATTTTAGAAATCAAAAGGGTGTTAGCTAAGAGAACTTTGATGCAAAACTTAGAGAGAAGGTGCCAAGATATGCAGGGGGAAATTAATTCTTTTATGGAACAGTTCACAATTTTTCATAATAAAGGGCTACCAAGTCCTTTAGTCATTAATTACAGATTAATGAAGCATATTGATTATGTAGACAAGTTGAATAAGTATGCTGGCAATTAAGCAAGCTCATCAACAAGTGCATTGGGAATAAAAGCACTCTCCACAGGCCGAGTTCTCTATGATAGCTTAGAGAACTTATTCTATATTGAGCATGAGGTAAAGCACTTGTTCACAATCCAACCTAACTTTTTCAAATATATAGAAACTGATGAGACTCTAAGGAAACTTCAGAAACACAAATTGCTAGAGAAAAAATTGTGGGAAGACATGTTAGAAATTTTGTAAATTTTATCTTTGGTAAAAGGTAAATTTTGGGCTATTTACCATAGTAAGATGAACAAAGGTGAACAGGGATCAAGCAGGTCAAAGTGTATTGGAATAGGTAAAGAGTATCAGTCAAAACAGGGCATCCAACACGAAGTTACTAAAGAAAACAACAGCAAGCCAAATAAAAGGCCCTACCTCCAACACACTCATCAATCAACACAACATCAGTTTACCTTTCTCCTATCTTCGAGACTAGTTTTCTCTATTTTCTTGTAAAAAATGATTAGTCATCACTAGAATATATCTCACTCTGCTATGAGATATTTTGTGTAAAATATTTTGTATAAATACCCCCTCAATTGGAGTATTGAGTGTGGATTCATATACGTTGCTGTAATACTAGTTTTTTGGAATAAAGTGTTGATTGGATCAAATTTTCGTGTGGCTTGCTGGATAAAGAGTTGAGGCAAAATACTTTCCATAGATTTCTTGAATCAAGCACTGGATCAATAAGTCATCTATACCTTGTGTTTTAAAGATTTATTTGTTTCTTATATCATCTTTGTTCATATCTGAATGATAAACAAAAAGGAGTAATTCGGAATATGCTTGATTGTACTATGTCTTCAAAAGTTATTATTCTCTACGTTTTCTTCTGAATTAGAATAAACAGTGAAACCTTGACTGCTCCTATTTTCTATTTCTTTCACTTTGATTATTACTTAAAGAATACTTAACTACTCTTTATTAGTAATCAATTCATGTTCCCTTTTCAAATAGGTTGAAGGATTCTTAACTTCTCTTCACCCATTTTGAAATCATTCCATTTATTTGAAATCTTTATTTATTCATTGTTTGACCATCTTTCTCTGTAAAACCATCCTTTGTTAAGAAACCAAGCCCAGTTAAGCCATTTTCCTTGACTCCATTAGCCCAATGGCCTAAACTACTCAGTCTTACCCCTTTCCTATTGAATCTCACCACCCAAACTAAAAAAAAACTCCCTAACTTCATAACTAGCCTAATACGTTTCAAAAAACAAAGCTAAAACTTAAAGAGAGAGCTCTCTCTGGATGCAGATTGGCTAGATTCTGTATCTAAAAGATTGGTTTGTGGTTTCCTCGGCCTCCTTTCACTTTCATACAACTTTTGGGAAAACCCAAGTGATAACAGTAGCAATGAATTTCTCAGTGGTCATCCTATCTGCCCACAAGGAATTTACTAGCTTCTTATTCTAGGATTTCTTGTTATCTTCCAATAAATTTTTGATGATATTCACTAGGCTTTTGTTGGAAGACACTGATAGTCCATTTACTTGGGGATAGTAGCTGTGGAGTGACCCAGGTTTATATGATATTTGTTGCAAAAATCAATCATCCTCTTTCATTTAAAAACTGTTGCATTACCTGTGATGATTTTGGTGGGACAACCAAATCTGGATAGAATTTTGGCCTCAAGGAAACCTATTATCTCAGTATTAGTAACTTGCCATGAGGGTATGGCTTCTATCCATTTTGTAAAATAATTTGTGGCAGTCAAGATCCATCTATGTTGGGTAGAGGAAGGGGGATGAATTTCATCAATGAAGTCAAGACCCCACTATTAAAATGGTGTTTCAGTAGATATAGGTTTCAAAGGTAATGGTAGTAGTTTTCTTTTTCCTTCAAAAATATGACATTTGTGGCATGAGGTTACAAATTTCTTTACATCAGAAAATAGAGTGGGCCAGTAAAAACCAGTTCTTAAGATATTATCAGTTATTTTCTTCCAGTAAAGATGTCCCCCACAATAACCTACATGAAACTCCTATAATATTTTGTCAAATTCTTCCTTTAACAAACAATTAAGAAGGGTTACTCCATGATTTTTCCAAAATAAAGCATTGTCAATTATGCAAAACTTCAAAGATTTCATTTTTAAGAACTGAATTTTAGTCCTGGATAACTCAAGAGGAGCTTGAAGATTTTGTAGAATGTATATAATGTCAACATACCATGGTGAATCTGTAAAGTCTTGGCTAATCTGTGGAGTCACCATCTCCTCTTTGTTATCCAATTCTATAATGAAATTTATGCCTAGGGCCGAACAATTTGATTCAGCCATGAGCTTGGCTAAACCTTGGCCTTTGATCAGTTTTGTAGGTTTAATATCTAAGTCATATTCTAATATGGCAGCTATCCACTTCCCTCTCTTTCCATCTGGTTGATCCCGTGTTAGAATGTCTTTAACTATAGCATTGGGAACATAAGCTACTATATGAGAATACATGATATAAAATCTGAAGTCTTTAATAGCTTTGACTAGAGAAAAAGCTTACTTTTCCACTATATTATACTTTAAAGGTGCATCTCTCAGGGCTTTACTAAAGAAGGCTATTGGTTGTTCAAAACCCTGATTATTTTCCATAGTAGGACTGTAGCAATTGTATGTTTTGAGGCGAAAGAAAAAATGATGAAATCCCTATCAACCTTTAGACTGATGAGAATTGGTGTTTTTGTTAAGGCCCACTTTATATCTTCAAAATACCTTTTAGCCTCTAGAGTCCATTTAATAGTCGAATCTTTCTTTAACATGTTGTTTAGTAATCTAATTAGTTAAACTAAATTAGAGATAAATCTCCTCAAAAAGTTTATTTTACCCAAAAATGCTTATAGGTCTTTGATGTTCCTAGGATGTGGTATCTGCAAAATGGCTTCAATTCTTGTTTAGTCAATCTAGATACCATCTTTAGAGATTATTTGGCCTAGTAATTTTCCCTCTTCCAACCCAAATAAAGTTTTTTTAGGATTCAGAGAAATTCCATACTTCCTACACTTGGTGAAGACCTGCCTAAGATGATCCAGGTGTTGCTGATCTGATTTAGAGAATATTGTGATATCATCTATGTATATTACCAAGAAGTCATGGATTTCCTTAGAAAATGCTATTTCCATTGCCCTTTGAAAGGTGGCCCCTGCATTTTTTAACCCAAAAGGAATTTTCACATACATTAAAGTGCCCCATGGAATAGGGAATGCATTTTTTTCCGGATCATCTTGGTGGACTAGGATCTAGTTATAACCAGAAGAGCCATCTAGCAGTGAGATTATGGTCGAGCCTACTACCCTCTATAATATGTGATCCATTTTAGGAAGAGGATAGTTACCCTTGAGTGAAACTTTATTTTAATTCTAAGGTCAACACATAGTCTTATTTTGCTAGTTTTTTTTCTTGTAGGTACCGAATTAGAGACCCAATATGAGAATCTAATTGGTGCAATAATCTTAGTTCATCCATTCTTTTGATCTCTTTTTCAATGGAAGGCAATAGAATGGGGTTAATCCTTCCGAGCTTCTTTCTAAAAGGCTTTTGATTTTATTTTAAGGGAATGGTGTGTCATATTTTGCTAGTATCATAGGACTTCAGGTCCTCATAATTACAAGCAAAAACATCTTGGAATTATTTTAACAGTTCTATGTATTTCACTTTTTCATTTGGAGGTAAAGACTTTGAAAGCTTTATAAATTTTGGGATCTTCTTTAGAGCCTATGTTACATTCCTCAATGTCTGATTTTAAAGGTTCCATTTTCGGCTTTTTAGGGACATCGTTTGAATGAAATAAGTCCTCCAAAGGAGTTAATCCTTTGGGAAAAAAATTGTCTTTAATATTGATGACTTCAGATTCTTCATCGATTGCTTCATCAATTTCCCTTTGTTTTAGTTTTTGAATATCTAATTTTCTAAACCTTGTGGGATGGAAATTATCTATATTTTCATATTATACTTTGTTAATTTCTACTTCATCAGTGTAATCAAAATCTAATGGTATATTTGTATCTATGTTGCTATTTACAAATTCATCATCTAAAGTTAGAAAATTGTTAATTTGTTGATCATTATCGAATACTTACCAGTTCTTTAAGTTGTCAGGAATAGCAGGTATATGCCTAACCTTAACAATGTACTAATGGTTAGGCTAAGATGACAACTTGCAATTACTAGCAAACATCGCTAGAATGTGAGCCTGCATATTGTGTTTCCTTAGAATAAAAGAAAGCTTGGTTTCTAGAAAAGTATTTAGTATTTCTACAACCGTTCCTCTATAAAATCCTAACCTAGCATCCCTAGTCATATAAACAATGTTAATTTGTTTTATTACCAACTCTCAATCTCCCATAATAGAGAATCTTTTGGCTCCTAACCTTTTGACCAATTTCAGACCTAACATAAGTGCATCATATTCGGCCATGTTGTTTGTACATTTAAGGTTCAATCTATAGGCGTGACCCTTTGAATGATCATTTTCTAAGTTGTAAATCCATACTCCTGCTCCTGCACCTAGTTTGTTTGTTGACCCATCAAATTCAAGATGCCATAGAATTTCATGTTCATAATTCTTACTGTCTGGGGGAATAAAATCTTCTATGACTAAACTATATAGGTCATCTTTATTATCTAAAATCTCATGAATTTGAACACTTTGATTTTCTTCTGTTACTGTAATTTCTTTTGGTTTTGTCATAATGTTTTTTGAAGTATTTTCTTGGTTAGATTCAACATTGCAAAGAATGAAAGAATAAATATCAGAATACATTGAATATATAGGAAAGTTTTGAGGCCTCTCCTAGCTACTCACTACATACTTCATCAAAGTCCCTCTATACAATTTCTTAGGATGTCCAAAGACTGATATGGTAGCATACGACATGTCAAGTTGTAGAGATCCCTGGAGTTTGGCACCCCAAGATCTAGACAACATCATACATACTTAGGTGGTATATCAGCAACCACAATGTCCATAAGAATGGTCTTAGCACAGTACTGCACCAGGGAAACACACAGGTCCTTTATAAGTCCTAGGCACTTAACTTGGCTTGAATCAAATCAAAGTAGGTCTTTGTAGGGTCTAGTGATATCCAAGTTTAACTTATCCATAACGGATTTAGGCATAAGATTGTGTGAAGCCTGAGAGTCTAGCATGGCATTATGTACGATTTTATCATGGATGTTAAGGCTAATTTAGAAGTGTGGTATACCTCCTTCCATTGGTTTTCCATTAACATTAGGACTAAAAATTAACTCAGGTTGATCATCAAATAGGTTAACAGAGTCTTCATTTTCAGCGAAGTTTAAAGATTTTCTTATTTGAGATCTGTAAGTTTCATGTTTAACCAATTCTGTTAAAGGGACTAAGATTTTAAGTTTGGGCACCTTTGCTCCCAAATTGAAAGGAAGAGGAGATTTTTCTATTTGAACATTTGAAATCTTAGCAATAGGGATCAGAGCAGTTTGTTCTTCTTTTTCAGTGTTTGGAGTCTTTTTAATCATATTTTCTAATATAATTTCTGGAGATTGTTCCACTGTTTCCTTGAGGGGAACTAGAGTGGAAGGTTGTTGATTAGAAGGCCGGTCATTGGTTACATCCTCAATGGTGGGATTGAGAGGGTTTTGATTTGATCTAGAAAGGATTTGTATAGTTTTTGTAACTGAAGGATTCTAATTTGCAACTTTTACTTTCTTAGGCTTATTACATATTGCTTTCCTGTTTTTGTCTGGAACATCAATTTTCTTTTTTCTCCTCAAATTGTACTATTTATGTACTTCAAAAATAGCAGAGTCAGAGTAATCGAAAGATTCTCCAGTTTGGGCCTGTCATTGTTGAAGCATGTATAATTCCTGATCATCCCAAGTTAGAAAGACAATTTCTTCATCATCTAATCCTATAAAGTTGATTTGGGTGTCTAGCTCAAGGTCTTCTTAATGGGAAGTTTCAGCATAATTCTCTTGGAAATGAGGTCTAATGTTCTGATCAGGCCCATTTTTACCAGTTTTTTGTTCTATTTTTTCCTAAAATTTGGATTCGTTACTAGAGGTGCCTGTTAGCTATCCCAGTGAGGTTTCCTTTCAATATTTTCCATTATGTCCATTAGTTTTTCCTTTCCTTTAGATAAAGCATCCATTTTTTGATCAAAGGGTGAATTTTCATCTTTCAAGGGTGTTCTTCTCTCATTTCTAACACTAGCTCTTTTGGATAACATATTAGATTCTATGCTAATTGCAACACTTTTCATATCTTCTGGTGTAGGGGGATTCCTTTCTCTAAGTTGAAAAGCCATATCTGTGTCAAATCTATCTGGAAACTTAATCAGGGCTAAGCCAGGTGGAGGTCTAAGGTTTAGTGGTATTACATTATATACATTGTTAAACCTAGTACAATAGTCCTAAATGGTTTCATTTGGTCCCCTCTTGAGGTTTTCATGTCCAGAAAGAATTTGAAGAGGGTTCTTTTTCTTCTCCCACCTATGTAAAAATTCCTGGTAAAAAAGTTCTAAACTATCTATACTATTAGGAGGCAAATATCTAAACCATGTTCTCACTTCTCCAGCTAGAGGTTGGGCAAAAATTCTCATTTGAACATCTCCTATGTCAATTTCATGCAGTTCGAAATAATCTATCATTTTCTTTGTGTGTTGTTGTGCTGTGTAAGATTCAGTGCCATCAAATAAGACACTTTTACTCTGATAATCTGCTGGTAAGGCGCCTTAAGCAGGAGGCATCATAAGAGGGGCATATCTTAGTTCCATAGCTCTAAGTTGGACAAGATTGAGAACAAGATTTGGGGTAACAGCGGGATTTGGAGTAACAGGGGTAACAAGTATTTGAAAGGTAGTGATAGTGATGCAGGAGCATCATCTTCGAAAAACACCTTGTATTTTCTCTAAGCTAGGGGGTTTCATGTTTTGAAGGAATATTAAAATTTCATGTAAATATTAATATTATTTTGAGTGATTAATCAATTGTTTGGGAGAAATTAGTTTCTAGATTATTTAGAATTAATGAGGGAGCCTAAGTTGGAATTAGACTCTAAGTTTTAGGGATGAGAATCTATCTTTTAGGGATGTTGAGAGATTTAGGGGTTGTTGAGGAATTGAAGGGATTGAGCATTTAATTTAATGACATTTTTAAATTGTATAAACAAAAAAGAAGTTTTATAGGAGCGAGAGGAGTGAGGGGGAGAAGTGAGGAAGGTTTCTCCTTGGGAGCCTTCGGGCAGTTTGTAAAAGGGCCATAGATTTGCATATCGGGCCATGAATTGAAATTTTATGAATGCTTGTTTTTATGTAAATATGCGTATGATTTAGTTATGTATGAACATGTTTGGGTTAATAAATTCTGAGATATGGTTCTGTGTATAATGGCGGAAATCGATGTTATGTAACGTTGAAATTGCATGGCTATTGATGGTTCTAGTTTTCATCATACAACTGCTATACATTAACCCGTTATTGGTGTTTCCAGTGTGCAATTGGTATATGTATTGACTGATGATGCGTGGCTTCAGGTGATATACATCAAATCAATTGTTATGCATCCTCTGTAGAGATAGCCGAGAACGACCTGTCCTCACAAACCTCGTGCGTTCCCATTCCTATTGTGATCGGAGCGGTCTCATATACGCATATACGCCTATACACATCAATTGTGAATGACTGGTGGTGTAATCAGCAACCACAAGCCGTATGTATAAGGATAGCCGTTGTTCAAATTTAATTAATGATTGATTCAGTAAATACGCATATATATCCGGTTAATATAGATGGCAGCGAGCTTATTTATCCAGTTAATATAGATTGCAATTAATATAGATTGAGACTACAGCCAGCGTCGGAGACCTCTGGAGCTCGGAGTGTGAGCGATAAGAGGATGAACGAATATATGTAAGTGAGACTTTAACTATTAGTTGATAACAGGTTCGAACGCACTGAAGGTTGAACACATTGATAACAGGGGCGCGGAACTGTCCACGTGTTAGAAGCTGCATCAAATTGTATCTACTTGTATTGAGCTGTCGCGGAATTGTATTTCTGTTAATTTGGTTATGGCGCACTTAGCGTATGTGCTAACTCTTGATGCGTGGCACCATTAGTGTTATTATCTCAGAACCGGTGATACATAACTGCACGCCGGTTGTATGGTAAACACGAGATTTGGTTATAATAACGCCAGCTACATAAACAACACCGATAGCAGAGGGAAAGGGTATACACTTTACGTGTATAACCTGGATACACTTATGCAATATTGACTTGAAATGATTACCTCACACAGTTTTAATGTGTGCGCCTTTGTTCACTGAGAAGAATCAACAAGAAGTCGATATAAAAATGCCACGAGCAGGATCGATCTACAGTGATGACAATTGCAGAGTGAAATCGTAGAAGATGATAGTCTGAACAGAGGTAAGAGAAATTGCCAGATTTCAATATTTAAATCTGATTGAATCAACTGTAAATATTGAAAGGAAATACTTGTGTATCATTGGGTACGCTGTAAGAGAAAGGGCACACATATAGTTGGTGCTTAGACTGGTTGAAACAGGTAAATTTGTGCATGCAAATGATATGGGTATTGTTTGGTATGTCCACTTGAGGTCGAAAAACATAAGTTCATTCTTTTGATTGAACTCAGTTATAAGTCATATTTGAGCACTGATGTTGAATGGAAATGATAGCAGGGCGCATCCTTTTCTTTGAGTTTTGATTTAACTCTGGCGTTATAAGAATGAAAGTATGTGAGTTGAAATGATAGTTATGAAGAAAATTTGGGATGGTGTGTATTAATAATGGCTTCATAACCATGGTTGTTTGTAACAAAAAAGCTTTCATATAGATGATGAAATTGCCGTGTATTGAGAAAAAGTTGAGGCGCATGCTTGTATATGAATGTGTTGAAAAGATCCTGGTTATTTGTAGGCCTAGCCTGCGTCATTTTTTTTTTGTATCAGAGCTTGGCTCTGTTGAAATATTTATTTTCTGAATGAGAACTGAAATGTATTTTTTGACTGTATGATGAATGATGATGAAGATCAGAGTTATAAATTTGATATGCAAGCTACACAAATGCAGTGAAAAGGATGGCAGAAGTAAATGGAGATAAGATCATGAAAGATCTTAAGAGGTGAGATGATTTTTCTGATTTGAAATTTGTGATGAGAGTTTATGGTTGCAGAGAAGATGATGGCAGTGAACTTGGCAATCAGCTAAAGGCTGAATAAGGAGGACAATTGTAGTGTCTTGAAGAAGAAGGTGAGTTGAAGAGATAGCCTGAAGAGAGCAGAGAGAGTGCTCGAAAGGTTCCAGAGGCAGCGAACCAAGTACTTACCAAAAGACTGAGTGAGGAGAGCTTGGTGAGGTAAGTGGCGGCAAGACAGGAGAGCTTGTTGCAGAGGATAGTGCAACTCATGGCAAGTGAGAAGATGATCATGGAAGATAAAAGAAGAGGTTCAGAGGAATGCCATAGTGATGAGATGACTGCAAAAGTCAGAGAAAGAGAGATTGCAGTAATGAAAGTGCAATTGCAGGTACTAGAGGAATGGCTACAAGAACAGGAAAACCAGAATAGAGGATGGATCTTTCCACTGAAGGGAAAGAAAGTGAAGTGGCAGAGGCTACAACAGAAAAGAGATCGACAGATAAACATGCAGTTAACAGAAGAGCTGAGAAAGCTCGAGCAGATGATGGATGTACAATTGAGACATGAAGAACTCAGAGCAGCTGAGTTGGAAGAGGAGGAGGAGATCATTGATGATTTCTTGAATTATTGGGCAGATCCAGATCAACTGGATAATGTGAATTCTTGTGTTTTTATAGCTGACAGTTGTGATGTGATTACAGGTTTTGTTGAAGAAGAAGTTCATGTGAATGAAGAAGATGATCTGCTGGAAGAGCTGGTATATGAACCGACAATTAAAGCTGTTGAGACCTGTAGTTTCCAAACTGACAAGTTGTGTATGAGTGCAGGGACTGTAAGTGATGGTGAT
>APFE031520804.1:75266-97134 GCA_000404065.3 Pinus taeda
TATCTAGCATACGCTTGATTTACTTCTAGCACAAACAAAAGCACATTGGCAACAATAACATTGTAGGGCAAACAAAATCCAACAAAATCCAACAACTTCTATCACAAACAAAATCACATTTCCAATAACATTGTGGCAAGGTAAAATAAATTTAACACATGCTAGCTTTACATGTAGCATAAATACAAGCATACTATGAATAAAAACATTTTATGTCAGAAGAAATCTAGTGCATGCTATATTTCCTTCTAACACAAGCAAAAGCACATTACCAATGTGAAAGAGATCTAACACATGTTATAATATTTCCTTCTATAATAAACAACCAAATTGAAAACAACAACATTGCATAGCAAAAGAAATCTAACACAACTTCTAGCCCAAACACAAGCACAACATTTCCAATAACATTGCCAAAGTGATGGAAATCTAACACTTGCTAGATTTCCTTTTATCATAAACAACAAAATTGACAACAACACTATTCCAAAGAAAAAGAAATCTAGCATAGTTTCTAGCCCAAACACAAGCACATTTCCAATAAAAATATTGCAAGGTGAAAGCAATTTAATGCATATTAGCTTTACATGTGGCACAAATACAATCATACTACCAACAACAACATTGCATCCCAAAATAAATCTATTGCGTGTTATGTTTATTTTTAAAACAAATCAACAAAGTGTAATGGTGATTATTTGTTGTGAAGACCCATATGAAAAGTGTCGTAATGCTAATAAGACCAATGCAACTACTGCAAGATACCCACTCACCTTTCCCTTTATCCTACAAAAAAAACTCCGGGGTGCGAAATCCTTTTTTTGCCGAGTGTTTGCTTGTAAGAGGGGAAAGTAATGAATAATTCTTCCTACTAGAATATATTTATTTGGGGAAAACAGGGTGAAAAACATGAAGCCTCATCACTTCAAAATTCATGTTTCCTTGGGGGCTGGTTGTTCCTCTAATGGTTGATTTCCCGTACTAATTAATGTTTCCTTTATCTGACACATTTTTCCTTCCACTAGGTTGTCAACAGGGAGCTTATTATAAGAGAATATTCATCTATTGTGCTCCTTCCAAATTTCCCAAAGGATGAAACCTCGAATGAAATTTCAGGTAAGGTTCACCACCTCGTTTTTTGTGTAATGCACCCGCCATTTCTTTATTGTTTCTTGTATGCTCTCTCGAATTTGGTTTCTTTATCTAAATATTGAGGCTAATTAGTCCCATAGTGCCTCCATATAGTTACAGGTGTTGAGTAAATGATTAAGCCTCTCTTTTGTGTTTTCGGAGAGGAAACACGAAGAGGAACCTATAAATCCTCTCTTTATAAGTTTGTCCCGAGTTAGGACCTTCCGGTGTAAAATTAATGACCTGAAAATTTTAATTTGTGGCCAACGTGGCACCATCCATAGTTTTCTCCACGATGGATCATTTGTACCAGTATATCCCTCACTAAGATAAGCTTTGACTTCCTTGAGATGTAACTCCACATCTTCTTTTTTTCCCCATTTAAGTTGGTCTTGGTCATAATTGAACATAGTTCTTCGTTTTCTTAGTTCCTCTGTTAGATACTGGATAGCTAATTCATTCTAGATTGGCCATCGAAAGATATTAAAATTCCATCGCCTCCATTTGTTATCTTCTAGTCCTTGATCCTAGAATTGGTGGAATTCTCTATACTCATATTTTTGTGCTTAGCTTGAAGGGATGCCATTCCTCCCTGCATAACTTAGCTTGTTTATACCATGCATCATCCAAAAACAGGGCCTCCTTTCCATTTCTGATTTCCCAGAATAGTGTTTTTGCATGATTCCTCTTTTATTCCATGCTAAATTCCAAATTGCCAACCCCTGAGTGGAAGTTGATAACCGGAATAACTTTTTTGTATGGAAATTAGGTGCATATTTTGATTTCCAAAGCCTTTCCCAAGGTGATGACCCCCCTTTTAACCATCTCCACCATAATTTTGCTCCATTTTCTTTGTTGGTTATCTCTGGATCTTGAAGACCTAGCCCACCTGCATCTTTTGGTTTGCACTCTATTTAAGGCCACTAGCGCCCATTTTTGTTTCACCTCTACCCCTCGCCACAAGAAGTTCCTTTGGATGTCCCAGATCTTTTGTAGTACTCATTTGGGAGAAGGGAGGATAAATAACATATACCTTGGAATAGCTTGTAGCATTGTGTTTGTTAGAATCAAATGACCAACCAGGTTTAGGGCTTTGACATCCCATTGTTTCACCCTATCCTCAAGGTTTGATACAATTTTTTCCTAATTTGAGTTCTTCTAGGCTTGCACCATTAGAGGGACCTCAAGGTACTTTGATGGGAGGGATTTAAACATATATGCCCTAGTTTTTTACCTCTGCATGGTGTAAATATATTGAAAATATTGCTTTTAGATACTCTTTCGGAGATATTTACATGTTAGTAATCCATTTGTATCTATTTTTGCAAAATATTAAGCATTATATTTGCTTAAATGAAATATATTGTGGGAAATTTTCTCTACGATCTGTCGATCTCCGTACTTTGAGAATCTCCACACAATGTTGAATTGAGAAATCAATGAAAGGTATCACCTGGACAAGAAACAAAGGTGTGTAAGTTAACCAAATATCTCTATTGTATAAAACGGACTCCCAGAGCCTGGTACATAAAAATTGATGAGAATTTTGCATAGCACGGCTGAAAGAGAAGACATTATGATCCTAACCTCTACTGCAAATATCAAGGGGGGATATTCATCGTTGTGTATGTCGATGACTTAGTAATCACAGGTAGTTATGAGAAGAGAATTTTGGCAGGATTTGAAAAGGTTTTTTGACCTGATCGATCTTGGTCTATTGCATTACTGTCTTGGCTTGGAGGTGTGACAGACACATCACCACATATTTTTATATAAAAGAAAATATGTCAAGACACTTATTGAGAAATCCCATATGAATGGCCATAAGCCCATGCAAAGTGCCATGGAACCAGACCTAGTAGGAACCACACCTCTTATCATTCAAGTGACACATAAGTTAGAGTGTGGCACACAAATAAGTAAAGTAACATGGAACTGGCACTTGCCCCCATTAATCGAATGCATTCAAAAACATCTGGAGGTGTTGAAAACCATGGAATTCACCTTAGTTCAGTGGTTTTCGAATGTGTTGGTGGATAGGGTGGAAAGTAAAGGGGTAGATAATGTCCATTTGCTCACCGACGTGATGTGCAAGTTTTCAGAGGGCTAGCTAAAGGAGGAAAGCCAAAGGTTGGCAAAGAGAGATCACTCCACACCATTAAGGCAGGTTGATAGAGAAGGGGTGGGCCCGAATCAGGACAGTGATCTACCAGTTCATACGAACAAATAATCCTTCATTATGGACATACTTAGGAAACGAGAAGGGGTATGTGTCTGCAATACAAGGATAGAGTGATGGTTAATCATGGGAAGGAGAGGATTTCCTCCATAATATATTGTTAGTGTGATCATCTCATTAATAGGAGATGTGGCAAGAGGAGTGGGAAGGTATGAAATCAAGAGGGGAAACATACAAGAGCAAGGTCGAGGTGATTATGATTTTGAACAAACCGCTCGCAGGGGAAAATGAGAGGAAGGACATCCACAAGTACAGAAGAATGAACAACAACATCGCTATTAGGTTAGAGTTACTGAAAAGGGAGAGGGAAAGTACGAAAATATCGGCAAGGAAAGTCTCATCTAGGGTGTCATCTTTAAATCATAGTTAGGGAGCAGGCTTCATCGACATAAGGCAAAACACTGAAAGGTGGTGTAATTGTGAGTTGGTGATAGTAATTTCTATGAGGGAAATTTAGTTATCAAGGAGTGCAATGAGCGAAAGCTAGAGTGATGGTAGTAGGCCAAGAGGTAGTTCCCGAGCGGATGCTCAGGGCTTTTAGTTTTGCAAACAGACATGCATGGAGGAAGCAGCGGAGGTTGTTGCTAAAAAATCACACAAAAGGGAAGGATATAGTGGAAATCTGGGAGAGTGAGGTTCGAAGACATTGTAGGACTATCTTTGATGGTAGAATAGAGGAGGAAGGGGATTGGATCATCAACACAGGGAAATCCAAAACAGAGATGACTGTGTACCAAAAGGCCTTGGAGACTGCTTCGTATGTCAAGACTCTAGTGGAAAAGCTGCAAGCAGAGGCAGAAGAATAAAGGAAAAAGAGGCAACTCGAGACAGAAATCGAGTTAAAATCTATATAACAACACCTAAAATAAATTCAAGAGGCTCTCAAGGGTTTGGTTAACATAGAGAAATTACATGTTGGCAGAATTGGGGATCTTAACAAAATGTTCTCAATCTATCTAAATTATATAAATAATGTGGATATATCGATGGGTGTAGAAATACGAGATTTGGCCCGCTTGAGGAAGTATCGAGTTCGAGAGGCTTGCACTGTAGGTGGCTGTCCACTGGCAGCCCTAGAGGCTCTAGCGACAACCCTTGTGGTGGACCCAACAATGGGGCCAACGACGATAACAACTCCAAGAAAATAATATTGTGTTAGTTGATCATGGCATCGACCAATCTTTTGTTTAGTTTTGTGTTATGTTTATATAGGTAGTATTGTAGTTATTTTGTCAAGTTTAGCTCTGAAGATCAAATCTATATAGCTATTTAGATAGGAATACCTACATATAGTAGTAGTGGGAAGGGGAACTTTTTTGAACTATATAAGGGAAAGTAAAGATAGAAAAATCTAATGGAAAGCCTGGTTAAATGTGTGACAAAGAGAATCTTCTTCTACAACTAGTTTGGTAAACCAACTATAATTTTTGTATTGTATGTTTATTTAGTAATATATTGAAACTTTACTAACTTACAAAAAAGTTATCTTATTATCTTTCCCTTTAATATATTGTCTATTAAAAATATATGCTACATATTAAAAGATATTAAAATCTCTTTTTTTCTTCTGAGTAAAGACTAATTCTATTAAAAAAGATAAGAGTATAGTACAATCAAGCTTGCATGCAAGCGAAGCAGAAAAGCAAGGGGCCCAAGGAGATAGGCACCACCTTGCTCCTTGGCTAAGAACCAGGAGAGGGCTAAAGAGAACATGGAATAACAAAGAACTAGAACTAAGCAGAGAGAACTACACTGAGGGGGCTGTTACTATCACACGACCTTTTTTCCCTTTTTCTTGCTTACTTTGACCCATTCAGTGGAATTTGGCTGAGCCGAAACAAGTTGAAGACTGTTCTACCCTGGCGGCGGAATATCCTTCTCAGAATCTAAGGATGAAGTGAAATGAGAACGTTTCTGGGATATCTGAGAGACGGAGGGGTTTTCCGAATCATCCAAGGGAGCATCCAGCGGAATCTCAGCGTTCTGTCCATCTGCAACTATTTCCTCCTCATATGAACTGGTGGAATCTGAATCCTCCATAGCCGGAGGAGGTGCACAGGGGTTCCAACTTTTGGACTTGGGCTTGCACTTAGGAGTCTTCTTTTTGTCGAGATACTGCAGACAGGAACTTTGGAGATGTCCTGTTTGATGACAATGGCGACAATGGAAAGTTGTGTTCTCGTAATCCAAGGTTTGAGTCCAATGGAAATCTCCATACTTGAGATTAATCTGATCCGGCAGTCCTTTTCTTATATCTATTTCTTCACAGATTCTACCAAATGTGTAGAGCCCATTTTCCTTTCGAGAAGAATCTACAGCCAGGTAGCGTCCTAAAGTTTTTGCAATTGCTATGAAGACTGAAATATGCCATAGATGCGCCGGAAGGTTCGGGAGCCTGACCCAAATGGGAGTCTTGGTGATAACAGTTGTAGAAGGGTCGAAGTCTGGAAACCAAGGAGTAAGAAAAAGCCCCGCCGAGCTCCAAAACCAAGGGCCTCCCGTTAAGGCCTTCTGAGAATCTTCATTTCGGTCAAAAACCACAATGAAGAATCCTTTTGAACATAAGTGTATCTCTCTTTTTTTAGTCCAAATTGTATGAATCCATTGTTATAGATCTGATGTGCGAGGCCATAGCCCATTGAATCTACATACAAGTGTAACTTCTGCATAAAGTTGATAGGGAACATCAATCCCAGGATGGGAAATATTGATGGAAGGAATGTCCTCTGATTTGTCTACCAGAAAGGGCTTTGGCGCCTCAAATGGATGGCCTACTGATGAAGAAGGTTGTGAATGTGCATCATCTTTGCGGACAACATCTTTAAAAGAGAAAGAAGGGGCAAAGGAGGTCTGCCTGAAGGAACCCCCTCTCAAACGAAAAGTAGCTACAATAGAGGCATCCCTCTGAATGTTGTAAAAAGAGAGAGGAAGGGTAGTCGTAAGTTGCTTACTCTTGTATACTAGTCTGAGGCAAGATAAGGGGATCCCTAGTTGGCCTTCAAGATTTTACAAAAGGTCCTGCACAAGATCCGTTGCGCGTGCCCATTGCATTGATGTCTTGCCCGAGAGGTTGACTTGGATCTGGAAAAAGAGTGAATATTCATGCAGATTTGGGTCAGATCTGGCTCTTGCTACCTGGCTCCAGCCTTTGCAAATCTCAGAAGAGAGAGGACTGGAGCTTTGAAGGGTTGTCTCCTCCTGAATTTGCCGCAGGGGAATGAGAGTAGAAGAGGGAAAGGTCCAAAGATTAATAAGCCTATTAATGCATTACGCCGAGGAGAGTTTCCGGGAGATCTGTCTCGGCAGATTCAGGAAGCTTAAAAAGTTTTTTAGATCTAGAACAGGGTAATAGCTATCCTGGGTAAGCAGATAGAGCGTTGATATGAATGGGCTTCCTTCCAGAGCGGAGAAATTCTTCTTGGGGGCCGCTGCCTGAGGATGGATAAGAGGGTACTCTGCGCGTTCTTCCTCAACCGCTATACCTTCATTTTGATGGGGTCGGCTCGCGCATGAAGTGGCTGCAAAAATTCACGATCTGTCGGCTACAGGGCCGAGGGCTAAACAAATGAGGGGGGCTTTCAGACTATGATGGCCAACAAGCATATTCAAGGTGGAAAATACCTAAAATCCGTGGATGCAATGTGCATCGCCAAAGGTAGATGTAAAAGTGGAGAGGTTAACCAGAAACTCATGGAGGAAGCACTTGTCCCCTGCATCGACAAAACTGTCTCGAGGCCAGACAGCAGCCGAAAGCGAGGTGGCGACAATATTTTTAGGGTTCATCTTTCCCGTCCTCAGTGATAGTCAAACTACCTGTTAAAATTAATGAGAAGACAAAAAAAAGATATTAAACTCTTAGAAACTTAATATTTCTTATAAATATGAAATATTTGATATGATAAACATAAAATTTTATGTAAAAAATTAAAAAAATATATATTGTATATGAAAATATATTGAATTCTTCGATACATTTTTTACCATTTTTTACCACTAGATGATGTGGAAATAAATTTGATGAGGAATTTGATACCATATAAACTTAAAATTTTAATTACTAAGTCAACTATATGGGGTTATCAGGTTATCTTCCTTTTTAGTATGTTCTGTTCAAGGAGACATGTTTTGTACGAAAAAAATCGAAGTTAAAAATAATTAAATTTTATTTCTGAGTCAACCATATGGGGCCTATCTTACCTTTTAGCTATTTTGTATTAAAAAATATAAAGAATTTACAAGAATATTTTTTTACGAGGTGTTTGGAGAAATTTGATCTGTCTTTCAAGGCCCAACAAGGTTCAAATGGATTTGCTCTAATGCAAGTGAGGACTAGCTTCATTTCAAGATAAGGTTTCCAAAGTGCGAATATGCGAGGAGTGTTTACCATTCCACCATCGCAGTTGTTATCGTAGAGGAAGATGTTTATCTACTCCTTTATTGTTTCCATTCTCATCCTCTTTTTAAGTGTTGTAAGTAAAACCAGATAAACAGAATAATAAAACTAACTGGGTACAGTGGCACATAGAGTGAATTCCAAACAAATGACCATATTTCAGCACTCTTTTCACTTGTAATAGAAGATTGTCTCAGTGTTGAAATGTTGTTAACTCAAATTATTTAGTAATTTAGTTTTCATCTCGAATTTAATAAGTGCATTGTATTTTTAATTCCTCATACAAGTTAGTACAAGTGAATTTAGATTGTGGATACCTTATTAACCAACTTTGGAATTCAAAAGTCATAGGCATTAGATATGTTGTGGCTCTTAAAACAGAAAATTTAAACAATAAAAATATATAAAGTTTCACGAAAAAATAATAAGCATTCTATCCAAATAATTATCCCTAGAAACAATAAGCTCAATTGTTTTGAAGATCGTTGGCAACAATAAACTCTTCAAACCCCCTTTATTTGGGTAAAGAAAATGTGCAATTGAGACCACACATGTAATTAACCATTTAACTATGATTAATTGGTATTTCGTGATCAACATTTATAAACATTTATCAAATACCATCACACAAATGGCATGGTTAATATCAGCAAAAGGCACGACTATTAGTGTAGCAATGATGAAGCATTTGGCACACGAAGAATACATTAATGCAGCAGCTAGATATAGTATTTGAAAATGAAAAAAAGGAGATACTGGAATTTGATATGTGATATCAAATTCCCAGTACCCTGTGTACCCCCTAGGACTGTCATGCTTTGTAAATAGGTCACCATAGGTTTTGACTGAGCCTGATGATGAGTGGATCCTATGTACTATCTGACCACAAATGAAGCAGCCTGAGGTTTCATAGGGTGGTGATTTTGCTTTGAGTTGGATGAAATGAGTCTTAAAAATGATTTTTGATTGTCTTTTGGAGTGCCTTAGGCTGACTGTAAATCTACTAGCATGAGTTTCATTTTACGGAGGAAGAGCTCTCATATAAAAAGTGCTACACATCACAATCATGGTAGCTGATAAGGGAGGATAGGGAGCCTCTAGAATATCTAAACAAACAGTATCCGTCCCTGATCTCATGACTGACATGGCAAAAGAGTATTCTCTTCTGATTCAGTTTCATTCAAGCAAAGTCTACAGATCCTATTTTTCCTGTCAATCTACTATTTTCCCTTGGTTTTAATCTGATGTGAACACATCTAAAACTGGCACATAGGAAATCTCAACCCATGCATGATGTGAAGCTGTAAGAAGCCAGGGTGGAGAATCATCTTGATTCTCATCTTCGATACACAGAAAGTGTCCATGGTTCAGGTGAGTCTTGCATGCCAACTCTCTAGGAGGAATGATCCACATGATGTGAAAATAGTGACAACAACATAATGTTATGATCTGGAACATAACTAATAAAACAAACAGAAAGCCTAAACACATACTTGTTTTAGGAAAAAACTATGGAAGATCGACCTCACAAAAAAAAAAATGGAATTAAATGCAGAGCTTATAAAACAGAGCATTTATCAACCAAAACAGAGCTTATAAAACAAAGCATTTATCAACCAAAATTAAGACATCACGTCTATAAAATCCCAGTCATTGTACAATTTTTCTCTACTTAAAAAAGTACCATACGAGTATTCCAAACAAAAACTGTGGGGAATTTTTTTGTATATCAATAACATCGTCTAGTCCAATTGCCGAAAATACTAGTTGGTTTTGTCCTAAGCTATGTGGCCTCAACTAAACAGGTCATCAAGAGAACAATTTTGGACTTATGGTTGAATCAACCTTCACAGCAAAGACACAGTGAATTATTTCATTCGACTTATGTCTTGATTTGTAGATGGAAATGCAGTTTGTGTGGAGAACTGGTGTAGTAAGGGTATCTTAGATGCCGAGCTTTGTCTATCTCATGATAGCTACAATGGTCATAGAGACAAACTATGAACAGTGGAACTGAAAAAGACAGTGTTTGAAAGAAACGATGGGATGGGGCCTATGAGTTTGTGAAAAAATATGACAATTACAATTTTTGTAATAAAGGAAGTAGCCTTCTGAAATTTTGACCTATGATGGAACTTGGTTGTGATCCTACATTGATTTGCCTTACATTAATCTTGTATCATGAAGCATGAGTGACATGACATCCTAGTGACCACTGAAAATCATTAATTACTATGAGCTTGTAGCTACAAGTGGAAACAAGAATCAACAAAGGAACAACAATTCTAGGCCAAAATCAAACCTCTCAAGGATTCGTCAGTAAAGGAAATTGTCGCACCTTTGATAAGAAGTAAACCTCACCTAAAGCCTTCAACCATGAAGGTCATCTATAAGAAGTGCATAACACTCTGACCAATTCTCTATCAATCCTTGTGAAAAATAGAAGCAGGTATACAAGCAAAATAAGCAAAAGAACATGATATATTGATTGCATTAAATCAGGATTTTGTGAAGAATGGTTCTACATATATGAATGCCTGATGAGAAATTCTCCTTGCCATCATGAATTGGGTAATTTGATGCAATGAAGGATGATACAACTAGGACTATGATGACTCAGACCTTTTCTGAAGTTGTTGCCTCATCTGACTTCAAGAAAGGCTTAAGAGGGAGCCATAAAATCTTCAATGACTGTCCTTGTCCGATGATTCCTGATGAAAGGCATGTCTTGATAATTGAATTTGATATAAGTTGCATGATTATGACTGGATAATTCCAGCACATGGACCATATCATTAAGAGAAGGTTGCATATAGCTCAATGCTTATGTTTTAAGTAAGCTTACCTTTTAAACATTGTGAGGGAGATGTGATGTTATAATATGATGTCTAATGAATCTTGTTACTTAAGAAGCCGTATGATTAGCTGACTTTCATGCATACATGAATAACACAGTGCTGATAGCTTGATGGATATACTCCGAACAAGAATTATTTTCCGATGTTTAGAGGAAGATATGACCCGACAGATAATGATTCCCCAAATTATCTGACTTCCAAACTTTAAAACTAAGTTCACTTGTGAGTGCCTACTCAATACTATTGTTACTTCCACCCACTGAAGCTTAGGAATAAACAAATATCAATTTAAAGATAAGGGATCTATGAATAGGCTGGGATAGAAAGCTAAATAGGCTTGATTATGGTGAAAAACTGCATGGTTAAGTGTCCTTTGAGCCAAGAAGCCTTGCAATGGTGATTTGACCTTCCTCTGAAGTCTTCGTTACTAGGCATAAGCCTTACAGGTGACAATTGACGCCATGTGATTTCATTTCACTATATTCAATGCCACTTCTTCACCCTCTCACCTTATGCAATGAGAAAATCAGGAATTTGTCATTATGACCAATGCTCATGGGAGATGGGTCACATTGGATAGCTTTATATTCTAGAAAATTCCCTTGAGTCAATGAGTGAATGAAAAATTGTTCATTATGACTAATACTAATGGGAGGTGGGTTGTGCAGAATGACTTAATATTCTTGCAAGCTCATTGTAACCTGATACAATGAATAGATGAGAAATTGGTCCTTATGATTAATGGACCTTAAACAAAATTTTTGTATCATTACTTGGGTCAAACTTATCAGCCCATTCATCACTACAATTACACAATATTAGAAACATATAAACACCTCAAGCCTCTAAGAAAAGAATATGGTGTAAACTCACTGACTCTAGAAGACAATGATACTAGAGGCGGGCATCAGAAATATGATGTAACATCCAATGGGAAAATATGTTTTACACGAAATCAAATGCAGCCAGAGTATTTTATAATGTTAGAACCCTGGAAAATTATGGAAGACGTACTCGTTCATTTTGATTAAAGGTAAAAATACTGATTGTAATATAGTGTAAGGAAATTCCAAATATCTTTTAATTGGAGACACAATACACTTTCTATTAATATGTGTCCAAAGGTAAAAAACTACATTCATAAATGAAAGAAGGAAATCTATGGACTATTCAATACTTCCTAACAACTATAACCCATTCCAAAAATTTAAAAATTCTATTTCATCTAAGGATATGTTGATGCCCCGAAAATTGTTGTATCAACATTGGGGGATAACCACCCGGTCCGGACCTTAATACAACTCCTTTTCCGTTTGGGATGGTGGCTCCGACTGGATATAATGGGACGAGTTTCCCAATAATGAATAAAAGGGGTGGATGAGTGATTGGTTATCTGATCTAATGATAGGCGAATAACTTAATATATCGACAAAATAAAAGAAATAATACTAATCCCGGGAACAATTATTCTTTGGAAATGCAGCATTTGATGATCTTTGTCTATTGACAGGCATATAGATGACTCTATCAAATAAACTTAGATATTTATTGATTCAAAGATTGCTTCATTTAAATAGTTAAACAAAGTGATTAACACAAGATTGCTGAACTTTATCATTTATATCATCGATACATACATGATTAGAAGAGAAGCACACTATAAACATCCAATAGTGGAATGAATAAAGAATGTTGTTAAAACACACATATATAAGCGATAATAGTAAGAGTGATCAAATGACAATTCATATAACAAGAATGAGTCCAGACATAGATAATAATACCATATGAGTTGCTAATCAATCCCAATATCAATCACTATTTGAAATTCTTCTTTCAACGCAGAAATGCTTTCAAACAAAGACAGTAGTGCACATTTGTATAAAAGCTTCCTTATCAAAATCAGAATGATTGGTCCAGTTTCATAAAAGAATATCCCTGAAGTACAATAGTGCAACTTCAGGGTTTAAGTCATATAAAAAACTTTACGACCCTTTCTAAATGCATGAAAGGGTCTATAAATACTACACTAAACTAAATATCTATGAAACTAAAATCCTACTTAATTGGTATCAATTGATGATAACTATTTCCTTTTCAGCGATCTGGTAGTCGGCGACATGAATCATCATTCAGGTTGTTTTCCTTTAAACTTGAGCTGACTTATCGCAAGAATTGGCTCCACTTCGGCTGGTCTGTTGAGGCAAGAATTGAGTTGGGCGGCATAGGTGGCATCCTGAATATCGGGAATAATATACTTGATTGCATCTGTAAGGCATTTGAGGGTGGCTCTCTGGCTGTGTGGCTTGACTAAAAAGAACCAATAGGCGTCTCATGTCAAACTGTTAATTCCTGCGATTAACCTTCCATTTTTCTCTAGCTCCGGGTAACATGACTGCTCCAATATTTTTGCTGCTGTTAATTTGCCTGGAGTACATTGAGAAATCATGTTATAGAAGTAAAGAGTATTATTAACCAATTCAACCAAGTTACTAGTGGTTGTTTTGCATCTTGATATTTCTCTTTCTACCTTCATTAACTGAGACTGCCATTCTGTAAATAATATTTCTTTATGCGATTCTAAAATCATTGGTAAATTAGCCGCCTGTCCCTGATCGGTATCTTGCCATTCAAGAAAATTGGTCAATGTTTCTTCGGCTTGATCCAAGTCTGTTCTAGCCTTTTCCACTTTCTCACTTATTGATGTCGTTAGATCGCATAATGGTTCCGCCTGTGTGATTTGCTGACATAAAAGCTTTATCTGATTTATCAATCCCTTGTTTATTTGTAATGCCTCTATTTTAAATTCATTTATCTGTGGAAGCTTCTTTTTTAGCTCTAGCTGGGTAGATAACTGAGCAATATGCTCATCTTTTGACTTAAGAATTTGTTCATTTGATTCTTTTAGCTGTGCCAATGCCTCAGATAGTTGCTTCTGCTTTTGAACTGCGCTGTCATCAATCCTCTGTTTCTCTTCCTGCAATTGTTTAGTTAACTGACTGTTTATTTGTTGTTGTACTACCAATTGCTATTCTGCCTGCTCGGCCTTTTGTTGTGCTTCCGATAGTTGCACTTGTAGAGAAAAGATCTCTTGGTCTTTTGTCTTCAATAAACTGCTCACCTCTGATGCCTTATCTATTGTCGCCGCCGAATAGGCTCCAGCATATTGTGATAGTTTTGTCAAATCATCAGAGGGGTCAAATTCCTCTTTCCACAGCACATTGCCCGTCACTGTTTGTTCTGGGAATAAGGAGGGTTGATCAGTCCTTCTCTTCTTCCTTTGCCGTTTCACCACAACTTTATGTCTTGGGCTATAGAAGACATCTAAGGGAGGAATTTATTCTATCTGCAAAACAACCTGGTCAGAAGGATCCTTTGGGATTATTTCTAGTTCTTTCGACTTGGGTGGGTCGTTGGTTTCACCTGAAACCTGCTTTGAAGTAGCCTCCTATGTATTGACCTTTTTTTGATGTCTCGTCATCCTTAGAGCATTCAAGATTGTCGATAATTGAATTGAATTGCTGCCATTCCTGGAGCAGTTTTGGGTCAATTTGAGTATTTATACTGCTCTGTTCTTGCTCTTTCGCCTGGGTCTCTTCTTGTCTTTTCTCATGCAATTCTTCCTGTTCCTTTGATGTAACAGGAGGTTCCTTAACAAGTCGCTGCTCAGGCTTGCTTGATTCTGTTGTTAGGGTTGTCGCTAACAGATCTAGAGGCAGAGTTTGCAACCTCTGCTCTCTAAGTCTTTTGAATTCAACTAATCCTTCATCTTTGTATTCAATTATAGCGAGCGATTTAACTTGATACATTGACTCAGTTGATGAGAACAAGTCCTCAAATATATCTTCTTTATGCTCGAGCTTGGTCAATTTGGCCTGTTCGAGTGCATTATAGGCGACTTTGCGTGGATCAAATCGCCTAATAGGAAGAGTTTCCAGAGTTAATGACTTTATTTTCTCAGCTTCTTTCTCTGCATGTTTGAAATCATGTAGAGTGTAGATACCACATCTCAAGGGAAAAGAGGGCCAAACCTTCTTCTTATTCTTCTTTAGAGTTTGTGTAACTCCATCAGAGGTAATCTGATATGCTATCTCCCTGGCCAGCAGTTTATCAGCTATGTACAAACGAAGAATGTGAGGTTTGGCCTGATTGCAAAAAATTCTGATATAAATGAACTTTTCCTCCCCGAACCAACTTCCTATTGATGTTAAATCAATCCCTGCTTGGTAGGAAATCTTAGGGGCATGCTTATTAAAAATAGAGTGATGAATGGGCAACATGAAGCCGTTGGAGACTTGTTATAAATGGTGCTTATAGTTGGATTTCCACAACTTTTGATGGTATATGTGAATGGGTGTGGGGTCTTGTGACGTCCACCTCCATCTAAGCACAGGAAATTCAGATTTAAAACAAAGGACATCTAATATATAGGCACTATAGTAGAATGGAGGAATAAGCCTTTCAGTAACGCGGGATTTGGTTCTAAAATCAAGAACTGTGGTTGCTATCTTATCAGACAGTGTAGTTGCCCAATCCATTATTTCACCATTACATGCCGCTTCCATCAAGGAAACCATTTCTATAGTAAAATTAGCGGAATCATGTAACCCCCACAATCTACACATCATTATCCCAACATAGCAATAAGGAGAGCATAGAGAATCAACCAAGTACTTACCCGAAGATTCATGCTTGTGTTTTGCTGGATTTTGCCTCCAATCCCGAATGGGTTCGGATTTAGTCTCGTTCTCAGCTCAGAATTTCTCCAGAAATTTCGTGTTATACTTCTTCTCTGGCACAAGTAAATGATACATTTGCCTCAAATCCTCAGCTTGAAAGGAACCGAAAATTCTCCCATCTCTAGTGCTGAAGGTTCGGTCTGTGATTGGGATTTCCTAAATTGCCCATCTCACAACATCTGTATATGGGAGGATTTTTTCCCGAGCTGCTATCCGATGAAGAAAATATTTGGCTAAGTCCTTTAGATTAGCATCAGATTTGCGAGTGCTATCTGTTGAGGCTTGTACCACTGTCATCATTGGTCCTTCGGCTTCAATCAAATTATAGGTACCTTGCGAAGTAGTTATGGCGAGTCCCAAGCATGTAGTATCCGATATCAATCCTTTCTTTTTAGTTCCTGGATCAACGATGAGTTTCCATGTGGCTGGCGAAGTAGAAGCCATTGCAGTTTTCTTAGACTTCTTCCCCATTCTGCTTGAGGCTGTTACTTCGGAAGAATTCTGCACAGGAATGATAATGAACGTAATACAAAAAATTGCTAGCGCAAATCGAATATGAGTGAGATATATATCGATAAATGCATGGTGAATGATTAACTTAAGGTAGCCTCGGATATAATCTGTGAAAAGATTTTAGGCTTACTGTTTCATTAAATGGCCGTTAAGACCTGTCAATCCTTTAAATGCCCATCATTTTGATTACTGGCCGAATGATTTATTTGAAGCGTGCCTTGGATGTTTTGGCGGTTGAGCGCGGATGAATGGCTATTCAGAAGATAAGGCTTTTAATATGAATTAATCGTAACAAACCCTCTTTAAGATTTTCTTTGAAATTCGCGCTTTTGGCTTTATCGCAATCGGGCGTCAGGGAAACCGTAAATCGTTACATTGGTTCCATTTGGAATCCCCGATCGCCAATAGCGATATCGCATCGCGTCGGGGGTATTGACTGGGGCACTTTTAAAAGCATGCATGGTTGATCGTCGATTGCCGATAGCGATATCACATCGTATCAGAGCGAAAAGGAATTTTATTGCGCCAACTTATCATTGCCGATATCTGATAGCTTATTTCGCATCGGAGAAAACCAATGGGTCCTTAAGTTGTGTTTCCCTTGTCATTGCGATATCCGATCTTGCGATCGGTTTATCGCAATGATAAAAGGTTAATCATTTATATATAAGGCCTTTGATTGGTTTATCAAAAAGGTTTCGTAATGTTCTTTATTTTATTTTTCAGACCTTTTTGAATAAGACTAAATTGACACCAATTATAATTAAAAAGGGACCCATTTAACATTATAGTTTTGGGATAATAATGATATCAAATGGGGGGTTGTTGTAGGGCACAAAAATTGGCGATTCGCTGGAAGAAACAATTATCTCTGAAAAGTATGGAAATAATTAAACTTTTTCAAAATAGAAATTTCATCAAAGGAGAAAATTCTAATATAACTAGGTATACTTGCATTCCAAACAAAATGAAACTCTCTTTGCTAATTCCCTCTCTTATTTAAAATTAGATACATTCTAAATTTTAAATTGGCCTCTATTGGTTGATAACGATAAAACAGAAAACCTTTCCAAATCAGCTTTTAGAATTAACTCCTTCGTCATAGGTAGAGCCTCTGCTGCCAGCAAAAGTTCATAGTTTCAACAGGGATACCTTTTAACCATGTCATTGTCCATTGCCGCATTCATCTCAGAGTATGATTAACAGACTGAATTCAAAACATGTTTTTCACATTTTGCATTTCTTTTCTATTTTCTATTATTTTGTAAGATAAAAAGCCATTTCCCTAGGTTGGTGGCCAGCTGGGTGACAATGCCATTCACTGGTAGTAATTTAACCGAACAAGATGGCTCGTGATGAGACCCCTTGTCTTATAATTAAAGCCATTACCCTGTTTTGGTATGCAGTATTGGTAATGTCGGCTAAACTATTTCCCTATAAACATGGTAAGCAGGCTTGTAATAAGACCTCTTATCTTTTATATCCAATATTTTTAGAATTACACTCTGAGTAACCAGAAGCTTTGGTGAGTCGGATGGACAATTTTCTCCTTAAGAGTAAATGGATGACAAGGTAAGAGTTGAAGATGCTGAAATTGGATTAGTTCCTATTTTGATATTGATAACCTTCTTGTGACCAATTTGAAAACCTAAAATGATTTACAATATTTCTAAACTTTGAGAAGCGTTCACAAAGATTGAAGTGTGGTTTTAGAATGCAATTATATCTAATTTCCTAGAAAAAAATCCCTTTTGTTTAAGACTTCTATTATTTTAAAAGTAAATATCACACTAATTGTTTTAAGCAACCCTTTAAGTACATCAAAGGTCAATGGAAGATACCTCACAACTTTATTTTATAATGTTCCTACAAACTACAAAATTGTATTAAAAGGAGAAGGGGTTACCTCCTCAATTGAAGAATTTCTTTAAGATAAGGCCATTAACAGGGAGAGAATCTCTCAACCCTGATAAATCTTGTGATATGAAGGTCGAATGGGCTATACTTTCACAGATCTGAAATGGTCCAAGCCACATCTTCTGAAACTTGGTGTGTTTTCCTTTATCTTCATGGGCTTTGTCCCATTTCAGAACTAAATCACCAACTTGAAATTGTTTGGAACCGGATGAGAGTGGATCAAAGGATGACTTGATGATCTACTGATGTTTTGCATGGATAACCTTGGATTTTTCTCTTTCTTCTTCTAATTTTAGAATTTGGTCGTGTCTAAGTTGTAAAGAAGAAGAAGGGCTTTCTTCAATAAATTGAACTAGGGCTAGAGAAGGGAGGACAAGATTTGTTGGTAGCACTGCTTCTTTTCCATACACAAGATTAAACGGAGAAGATCCTATGGAAGCCTTTTGTGTTATCCTATTAGCCCATAATGCAAATATTAAATATTTGTCCCAGTTTTTATGATTCTGTTCGATAGTTCGCTTAATAATTTTAATTAGATTTTTATTTGTAGATTCTACTAAACCATTACTCGGGGGATAATAAATAGCAGAATATTTCAATTTAAATCCTCTTTTAATTGCAAAATCAAACATAGCATTTCCTGAGAAGTAAGATGCATTATCAAAAACAAGAGCATTTGGGACACCAAAGCTGGTAATGATGAATTGGTCTATGAATTCAATAATAGCTTCAAAATTTGTTGTCTTTAAAGGAATTGCTTCAACCCACTTGGTAAAATAATCAGTAGTGGTAAGGATATACTTATGTTGTTTGGAAGAATGTGGAGTAATTTCTCCAATGATGTCCAATCCCCGTTGCTCAAATGGTTGTTCAATGTTGACTGGTTACAAAGGGAAGGCTGGTTTCCTTTGTCTTCCACTAGAAGTTTGGCAATTTCGGCATTTCCTTACATATTCATGAGCATATCTAAACAGAGTGGGCCAATAATATCCAGCATGGATGATTTTGTGAGTTGTTGTATCAGCTCCAAAGTGTCCTCCTGCTGGTCCATCATGTAATTCCTACAAAACCTTTGTGCCTCAGGTTTTTCTAGGCATATTAATAAAATTGAATCATAGTTTTGCCTAAAAAGCACATCATCAATAATTGTAAAATGTTTTTCTCTCAATATTATGGCCCTTTTTCTTTTGTAAGACAAGTTAGGAGGTGCATATCCATTTTTCAAATAAAAGATTAAGTCAACATATTGTGATTCAGAGTCAGCGATACTTATCTGTTGGATTTCTTCGATTTGATCTGTATCACCTGATTCTGGAATATTGGATGCTCCTGCCAACAACCTGCAAAAACCTTGGCCTCTAACAATCTTTGCTGGTTTAATTTCTAAGTCATACGCTTGAAGTGCTTTCACCGAGTTTTCCCTTTTTTCACGCAATTCTCTTTGGATTAATAGTTGCCTTACCGAAGGGAAAGGAACTATAACTTTTGTATGGGATTTTAAAATGAAGGGTCTGTAATGTTTGACAGCTTTATATACAGCAAAGGCTTGTTTTTCTACTTCTGAGTAATTCAATTCAACACCCTGAAGATTTGAACTATAGAATGAAATGGGTGCTTCCAAATTGTGATTGTTGATCTGAGTGAGTACTGTTGCATAAGACAAATTGGATGCGATAGTATATAATGTAAAATGATTAGAAAAATTAGGGGTATTTAAAGCGGGGGCATTGATTATTGATTGTTTGATCAAATCAAACACTTCCTTTTCTGCCGATCCCCATTTAAAGACTGAATTTTTCTTAACCATGGTTTGAAGTGGCAAAATGATTTGAGAAAAATCTAGAACAAATCTCTTAACAAAATTGATTTGGCCTAAAAATGACTGCATGGATTTCTTATTATGAGGAAAAGGGATTTCAGAGATTTCTTTGATCTTGTCCTGATCAATATAAATTCCTCTTTAGAAACAATAAAGCCTAAGATCTTTCCTTGATCAAGAGCGAAAAAGGATTTTTTAGGGTTGAGGGAAATGCCGTATCTCTTGCAGCTTTGAAAGATTTGATTTAAATCATGCAAGTGATTGGATCTCTCTTTAGAAAATATAGTAATATCATCTAAGTAGATGACTACTATTTTATTAATCAACAGCTTAAAAGCGATATCCATCGCTCTTTGGAATGTGGCTCCTGCATTAATAAGTCCGAAAGGCATTTTCTAATACGCATACGTTCCCCATTTTGTTCTGAATGTGGTTTTGAGTTGGTCATCAGGATGGACCAAAATTTCATTATATCCTGAAAAACCGTCCAAAAAGGACATTAACTCAGAGCCTGCCACTGATTGGAGTATCTGCTCCATAGTGGGTAGTGGGAAATTATCTTTTAGGCTTGCCTTATTTAAATTTCTGAAATCGATACAAATCCTTATGTCGCCATTTTTCTTTCTGACTGGCACCATATTGGAGACCCAGTTTGAGTGCCGAACGGGAAAAATAATCTTAGATTTCAAGAGTTTATTGAGTTCCGATTTTATTTGACTCTCTAAGTTTGGATGTATTTTTCTCAACCTTTGTTGAACTGGTTTCTGTTTGGGAAGCATTGGAATGGTATGTTGGATAATGGATGTATCATATGTTTTTAGATCGTCATATTTCCAAGCAAAAACATGTTTATTTTTGCGTAACAGTCTAATGAATGCTTCCTTTTCTTCCACGGAAAGTCCTAATCCTAAATTAATGTTTTGAGGAGTTTTCTCAGTGCCAAGGTTTATCAATTCAAACCTTAAGGTAGAGCTCTAGAGCTTTGTATTTGTCATAGGTTTAAACCTGTCTTTAATATCGTAAAGATCCTCAAGCTTCAACACAGGCTTTGGAATTGAATTTTCCTCATGCTTACCTCACATTTGAATATCATGTTCGTTTTCCTCAATGATTTGATCATCATAGGATTTTTCGGAGGTTAAAAACTGTAAAATGTCTTCATCGTGGTTGAATACTCTCCAATTAGAGACATTGTCAGGAATTGATGGCCTAAAAAGCAATTCTACTGAAAATCTATCTGGGCTATAGTCTTCGGAAGGGAGGAGCTTGGAAGCGACATTGGCTAGCAAGTCGGCTGCTGAATTTTGAGACCTGGGAATGGAAGAAATATTGAATGCTAAAAAGTTGGAGGTGAGTTCTTGTACTAGCGATTGATAATGTTTGAGATGGTTAGAAAGACAATGAATTGTATTCCTTACCTGCTTAACAATGATCTCAGAATCTCCAAACACTTTCAAGTATTGGACTTTGAGGCCAATCACTTTATATAATCCTTGGACTAATGCTTTGTACTCAGCTATATTATTTGTGCATTCAAACTCTAGCCTGCAGGACAACATTGTTTTTTCTCCTTGTGGGCTAACCAAAATACATCCTACTCGTGATCCTTCGAAATATAAAGACAAAAATAAAGAATTATCTACAATCTTATTTACAAAATTCTCAGTAACATTAACACATCTAGACCTGTCAGTCTGTGAAAAGTTTTCAATTTGTGATGTGAAATTGCTTACCGAGAAAGGAGATGGCTGGGCAATATAATTGCCAAAAAATGATTCAGAATAATAATTTCCTAAGATATTGTTGTTAAATGCAACTGGTTGATTTTCTTGTTCGAATTCTGTAACAGTGTGGGTCATGTGTTTCTCCCGGTCGATCTTTATTTGGTTCGGCTTACCCTTATAGGGGAGCCACATATGGGACCGATCGGTGGAAATATACCCATGGAGCTTTTCTGACCAATCCCTGCTTAAAATTAAACCATAGAACTCAGGTATATTGGCGATTAAGATATCAATCCTTTGGACAACTCGTGGATCCGCCGATAACCTGATTGTAACAGAATTTATTTCCCCTAAAACCTGAACTTTAGTTCTATCTAACTGCACAATGTGAATTGAGGATTTCTGAGGTTCTATGTTCAGTTTAGAACAAACTGAAGCTGGCATTATATTGGATGACACCCCAGAGTCAATTAAGCAGTTATGTATATTTCGATTGTAAATTTCATATGTTAAGAGGAAAGGAGGAGTATGGGAA
>APFE031520804.1:106119-162194 GCA_000404065.3 Pinus taeda
AATTACTAAAAGAAAAAAATTAGAGATTTTTCCTTATTTCAA
Source organism: Pinus taeda (assembly GCA_000404065.3). NCBI lineage: Eukaryota > Viridiplantae > Streptophyta > Pinopsida > Pinales > Pinaceae > Pinus > Pinus taeda. Next base: position 106,162 of record APFE031520804.1, read on the forward strand.
ATAAGGAACTAGTTCAAATAAAGAATTTAGTGGTTATTAAAAAAGGTAAAAGTAGAGTTTTTTCTTTATTTCAAATAAGGAATTTAAGAATTTATTAATTACTCCCTATCTCTATTTTTCTAGCAATATATACTTGTCTTATATAAAACCTCAAGTAATAGGCTTGGTAACACCCCTGAAATAATATTTTCTCTCATTTATTAAATATTTTGTATTTCCACTTTTCAACTTGAGTCACAAAGAAATAATAAATCTAGTTAATATGCTAATATTGAGGACAAGTTTGACATGGCATGTAGGTTAGTTGGGGCTTTTTGCACATTTAGGTGATGGGGAGCACTATTTGCCATCATTATAAACCAAAGTAATATAGATGTTGTATGGGTGTTAATGTGAGGATAATTTTACCCCTGGACAAGGATGGATTTGTTTGGGGCCTTGGACATCATCTAAGGAGAAACACCATTATCATCCCAGGGCATACGAGTGGTTTTGGTTGGTTCAATAATAATATAGCTTATGTACGTGGTACAAAACCACCTCCCAGTGCCTCTAAGGTGAATGGTTGGCCTAGTGGTGCTCATCGCCAACATCAAGGTTTTTTCTTGTTGGTGGCTAGTGTCCTACTTACTAATGTCTACTACTCAATATTGTGACATTTTGATAGGTTGATGTAAAAACAACTAATACATTGCATTAGTGTAGGTTGACTTTGTTAAGGTGTCCTTCATATAGTTAGCCTGAAATTTGACCTCTCGATGGACTATAGTCCCCAACCATGGAGTGAGAGTCCTTGAACCCTCTATCTCCATGAGCTAAATTATCGATAATGTAGGATGATATCCCAATATCAAGGACATGTTTGACATTTTGATAGGTCGATGTACTAACAACTAATACATTGCATCAGTGTTGGTTGACCTTGAGGTGTCCTTGATATAGTTAGCTCGAACTTTGACCTAGACTTGATGGACTATAGTCCCCAACCATGGAGTGAGAGTCCTTCAACCCCCTATCTAGATTAGCTAATGGATAATGTAGGATGATATGATAATATCGAGGACAAGCTTGACATGGAATGTATGTTAGTTGGGGATTTTTGCACATTTAGGTGATGGGGAGCACTATTTGCCATCATTATAAACCAAAGTAATATAGATGTTGTATGGGTGTTAATGTGAGGATAATTTTGCCCCTGTACAAGGATGCCTTTGTTTGGGGCCTTGGACATCATCTAAGGAGAAACACCATTATCATCCCAGGGCATACGAGTGGTTTTGGTTGGTTAAGTAATAGTACAGACTGTGTACATGGTACAAAACCACCTCCGAGTGCCCCTAAGGTGAACGGTTGGCCTAGTGGTGCTCATCGCCAACATCAAGGTTTCTTGTTGGTGGCTATTGTCCTACTTACTAATTTCTGCTACCCAATATTGTGACATTTTGATAGGTCGATATAACAACAACTAATACATTTCATTAGTGTAGGTTGACCTTGTTAATGTGTCCTTCATATAGTTAGCCTAAAATTTGACCTCTCGATGGACTATAGTCCCCAACCATGGAGTGAGAGTCCTTGAACCCTCTATCTCCATGAGCTAAATTATGGATAATGTAGGATGATATGCTAATATCGAGGACATGTTTGACATTTTGATAGGTCGATGTACCAACAAGTAATACGTTGCATTAGTGTTGGTTGACCTTGAGGTGTCATTGATATAGTTAGCTCGAACTTTGACCTAGACTTGATGGACTATACTCCCCAACCATGGAGTGAGAGTCCTTGAACCCCCTATCTAGATGAGCTAATGGATAATGTAGGATGATATGCTAATATCGAGGACAAGCTTGACATGGCATGTAGGTTAGGTGGGGCTTTTTGCACATTTAGGTGAAGGGGAGCACTATTTTCCATCATTATAAACCAAAGTAATATAGATGTTGTATGGGTGTTAATGTGAGGATAATTTTGCCCCTCGACAAGGATGGATTTGTTTGGGGCCTTGGACATCATCTCAGGAGAAACACCATTGTCATCCCAGGGCATACGAGTGGTTTTGGTTGGTTAAGTAATAGTATAGATTGTGCACATGTTACAGAACCACCTCCCAATGCCCCTAAGGTGAACAGTTGGCCTAGTGGTGCTCACCGCCAACATCAAGGTTTCTTGTTGGTGGCCAGTGTCCTACTTACTAATGTCTACTACCCAATATTGTGACATTCTGATAGTTCGATGTACCAAAAACTAATACATTGCATTAGTGTTGGTTGACCTTGAGGTGTCCTTGATACAGTTAGCTCGAACTGTGACCTATACTTGATGGACTATAGTCCACAACCATGGAGTGAGAGTCCTTGAACCCCTTATCTAGATGAGCTAATGGATAATGTAGTATGATATGCTAATATAGAGGACAAGCTTGACATGGCATGTAGGTTAGTTGGGGCTTTTTGCACATTTACGTGATGGGGAGCACTATTTTCCATCATTATAAAGCAAAGTAATATAGATGTTGTATGGGTCTTAATGTGAGGATAATTTTACCCCTGGACAAGGATGGCTTTGTTTGGGGCCTTGGATATCATATAAGGAGAAACACCATTATCATCCCAGGGAATACGAGTGGTTTTGGTTGGTTAAGTAATAGTACAAACTGTGCACATGGTACAAAACCACCTCCCAATGCCGCTAAGGTGAATGGTTTGCCTAGTGGTGCTCATTGCCAATATAAAGGTTTCTTGTTGGTCACCAGTGTCCTACTTACTAATGTCTACTACCCAATGTTGTGACATTTTGATAGGTCGATGTACCAACAACTAATACATTGCATTAGTGTTGGTTGACCTTGAGGTGTCTTTGATACAATTAGCTCGAACTTTGACATAGACTTGATGGACTATAGTCCCCAAGCATGGAGTGAGAGTCCTTCAACCCCCTATCTAGATGAGCTAATGGATAATGTAGGATGATATGCTAATATGGAGGACAAGCTTGACATGGCATGTAGGTTAGTTGGGTCTTTTTGCACATTTAGGTGATGGGGAGCACTATTTGCCACAATTATAAACCAAAGTAATATAGATGTTGTATGGGTATTAATGTGAGGATAATTTTGTCCCTGGACAAGGATGGCTTTGTTTGGGGCCTTGGACATCATCTAAGGAGAAACATCATTATCATCCTGGGGCATACGAGTGGTTTTGATTGGTTAAGTAATAGTATAGACTGTGCACATGGTACAAAACCACCTCCCAGTGCCCCTAAGGTGAACGGTTGGCCTAGTGGTGCTCATCGCCAACATCAAGGTTTCTTGTTGGTGGCTAGTGTCCTACTTACTAAGGTCTACTACCCGATATTGTGACATTTTGATAGGTCGATATACCAAGAACTAATACATTGCATTAGTGTTGGTTGACCTTGATGCAGGTGCATGCCACTCAGACGAGAAAGAGCCTGTAGTTTCTATGTTTTCTAGATAAAAAATATCATAAAAATAAAACATGCTATCTTTTTTTTAAAAAGTAGGATAAGATGGAGAATAAAACATGCTATCTTTTCATAAGATAGCCAAATTGTAAAAAGCCTTAAATTACCTTGTAAAAGGCTAGTTTTGTAAGAGGAAAAATTATCTATATGAATAAAAAAAAAGGACTTGGCCACCAAGGAGGGGAGGAGGCGAGACCAGTATTGTTTTAATAAAAACTCTCTCTCATGTAAAAAAGACTGAATATTACATTGTGAATTGGTATTGAAATCACTGTAAAAAAATTGGGAACTCCGTAGCTTTCACATGGCGTAATTGGTTGTACATGATATATATAAAACTGGTATGAATACCTTGTCAAGCGTGGGCGAAATGTATTGCATGTGATAAATAATGACCTGTGTATTAATACAGTGGATGATAGTGAGCATAAGACACGGTTCCATAATTTGATATGCATATATGTGTGGCTGCATAGGTGTGTTATATTCTTATTTTTATTTGTTTGAGTTACAAACTACAGTTAAAGAATTGGAGGGCTGCAGGTTTTATTTATAATCCCCAACTGTTTGCGTGGAGAGGCAGGACGCTATGCGTTCTTTGACCAATTGCATGGAGAGGGATGTTTTCTGGTCGAGCAGTTATCAATCATTTACCTTGTTCAATACACAACAGTGTGCGTGGAGAGAACGCTATGTGTTCATTATCCAGATGCTTTCGATGATATTTTAAATGTGGATGTCAATGGTAAAAGGCCGATTTAGAAGAACGATCCTAATTCAAGAGGCATTAGATTGCAAGGAAAATATTAATAATATGAAAGACTCAATAGAAATCAATATTTATCCAGTGTTTTGAAGAAATCTTCTTATTGTTTGTAATTAAAATGTTTTAACTCAATTGGTTATATTGGTCAAATATGTCTCATGAAATCACTGCTACTTGACCTTTCACTATGTTTGGAATTTCATGAACATGTATTTGGAATGAAGTGTGACTTGAATATAGCCATCATTCCAAGCTTGTTAGATACCATTTTATCAGCGTCGGCAATCATTTTTGGAACACTGAAAGCTTTGTTGAGTGGGATTTTGTTCTTGTAGAAGTAGAAAAGAATTGAAGCTATGAGTTAATGACTGATACTCCTGAAGCTGGTTCAAAGGAAATTGAGGCAGACATTCAGGAGATTGCTATCAGATTAGGGAGATTATCCCTAACGCCTGCACCCCAGCCATCATTAGTGGTATCAGAGCCATCAACTGACATAGAATTGAATCTCAGGAGCAGGAGAAGGATGGCTTTCATAATTGGAAGAGGACGAGGACATGGTGGAAGAGGACAGCCTGTTGCAAATGCTGAAATAATGGAAAGCATAGAAGAGCTACGAGCTAGATTGGATGTGTTAACCTCAGACAGGAACATAGATGATGGAGATGTCAGTGAGCCTGAAGTTGAAGCGAGAGAGGAGGAAGTTGTACAGGTTACTCCTGAGATGAGGTTCTTTCAATCAGTGTTGAAATCCATAGCCAGGCCATGGAACCAATTAGTACCAGTATACCAAGGAGGACTGAATCCAGAGGAATTGATCAACTCGATTAATAGTATGGAGAAATTCTTCGATTATGAAGAAATGGAAGATGAGAAGAAAGTAAAGTTTGTTGTCACCAAATTAATAGGCCATGCAGCACTCTGGTGGGATGGTGTGCAGGCGGAAAGGAAGAGACTGGGTAAGCAGCTAATCAAGAATTGGAGCATAATGGTCGCAAGGTTAAAAGGTAAGTTTTTTCCCAGTAAATATCAGCATACATTGTTTAGACAAATGCAAAATCTTAGACAGAGAGCTTTAACAGTGAAAGAATATAAATAAGAGTTTTATAAGGTGAGCATAAGAGCTGGAGAAGCCCAAAATACAGATGAGAGGGTGGCTAGATAGATGAATAGCCTCACGGTGGACATTCAGGATGAGATAAGTCTGCTGTCTCCTAAAACAGTAGAGGAAGCTTATCAGATAGCATTGAAAGTGGAGGAAAAACTCATGAGGAAGCAGTCTGCCAGAGGTAGAGGGACTTTTATAGGAAAAGAAAGTCAAGGTGGTAGTGGAAGATCTACAGCACCTAAAGAAGGAGCTAGCAGTAGCTCAACCCAGCATGCACCCACAAGAGGTGATACAAGAGGCAGAGGGATTTTTTCTAGAGGAAGAGGAGGCAGAGGAGGAGGCAGAGAAATAATATGTTACAGATGTAATAAGCTGGGACATAGAGCTTTTGAGTGCCCAGAGAATGCAGAAATAAAACAGAAGAATGCAATTGTTGCTCCAGTTGAGAAAGAGGCACCAGTGGCAGCAGTAACAGAGGAAGTAAATACAACAGAAAGAGGAGAATCTCTGGTACTTAATAAAGTGCTTCTTATGCCAGCAAAGGAGATGGTTGAACTGCCACAAAGGAAAACTTTATTCAGGACAGTGTGCAAAGTCCAAGGGAAATGTTGTCAAATGATCATTGATAGTGGCAGCACTGATAATTTGGTTTCTACAGAAGTAGTGGAGAAATTGAAGCTGAAAACAATGAAGCATCCAACACCTTATAAAGTGTCATGGTTGAAAAAGGGACATCAACTGCTGGTAAGTGAACAGTTTGAATTGGAATTTCAAGTGGTCAAGTACAAAGATAAAATTGTTTGTGATGTGATGCCTATGGACGTGTGTCACATATTGTTGGGAAGACCTTGGAAATATGACAGAGCAGCCATGCATGATGGGAAGAGAAACACCTACAAGTTTGGAAAGAATGGTGTCAATCATACATTGTTACATCTGCAAGAAGAAGATGGACCAGGACAGAAGACTGATCCAAAAACTCTGTTATTTGGAAGAAAGGAATACTTGGAGCAGATAGTGGATGTATAGTTCAGACGAGAAGAACTCGGAACAATTGAGTTGGAAGAGGAGATCTCCATTGGTGAAGAAGAGGAGAATATCATTGATGATCCCTTCAGTTGCTGGGTAAATTCAGATCAGTTGGATAGTGTGAATTCTTGTGTTTGTATAGATGACAATTGTGATGTGATTACAGGTGTTGAGAAGGATGCGCAATCTTGTGAAGCTATCACAAACATGGAAAAGAATTTTTCAGGAGATAAGTACTTTGAAGAAGAAAGCAGTAATGCTTTTGTTGTGGCAGTACAAGAGAAAGTTCATGTGGATGAAGAAAAGGATTAGCTGGAAGAGCTGGTATCTGAACCGATAAGTGAGACTATTAAAACTTGTAGTTTTCCAACTGACAAGTTGTGCATGAATGTGGGTGATGAGATGGTAACAACAGGAAGCTTGGCTTGTGAAAGTATTGAAGATTGCACATAAAGTTTCTCAAAAGAGATGACAGGTTTATGGGATGAGTTAAGTTTTCTAGAGAAGAGACTAGAAGTACAGAGGACAAATATTCAGAATATAAAGGCAGAGATGAATGAAAATAAAGAGGTTCATTTTTATGAACCAGAACACAGAGGCATTCTCGGAGAAGATGATGCTGAGGATAGACTGAGTGATAATCTCAAGAATGATTGGGATCAGTATACTGAAATGCTGGCAAAGGAGTACAAGGCACTGATGCCTTATGATTTTTGTTCTAACAAGTGTTTTATGGATGCAGGTATTGGTATAGAACAGCTGACTCAGTTGAGGAGAGAAGAAGTTTTATGTTCCAGAGGACAAGAGGGTATGGATGATCGGGTGGCAGTCAGAACAGAAACAAGCATAGAAGCAAGAAGTCAGTGGGTGATAGTACAAACTGAGCAAGCCGTCTTAGCTCAGCAGGCAGCAAGAAATCAGCAGCTTGAAGAATTACTCGACAAACAAATTGAGTTAATTATAAGAATCATGTTGGAAGTGTCTCAGTGGAAAACATCAGCAACGAAGAGAAGTAGCAGAAGCAACAACAAATGGAAGACAAGGACAGATTATGAAAGTGTAGCTAATGGACCTAGATAGCATAAAATATGGAGACCTAGAGAAAAGCAGCAAACAACAGCAAATGATAACTTGCAGAACAAAGTGTTAGACCCTAGAAGACAAGAACAAAGACTAAAACGCATGATCAGGAGATCATGAACATTTTCAACCTTGGGATTCTGATGCAGGTGCATGCCACTCAGACGAGAAAGAGCCTGCAATTTTTGTATTTTCTAGTTATAAAATAGGATAAAAATAAAACATGCTATCTTTTTTTAAAAAGTAGGATAAGATGGAGAATAAAACATGCTATCTTTTCATAAGATAGCCAAATTGTAAAAAGCCTTAAATTACCTTGTAAAAGGATACTTTTGTAAGAGGCAAAATTATCTATATGAATAAGAAAAAAAAGGACTTGGACACCAAGGAGGGGAGTAGGCGAGACCAGTATTGTTTTGATAAAAACTCTCTCTCATGTAAAAAACACTGAATATTACATTGTGAATTGGTATTGAAATCACTGTAAAAAAATTGGGAATTCCACAGCTTTCACATGGCGTAATTGGTTGTACATGATATATATAAAACTGGTACGAATACCTTGCCAAGCATGGGCGAAATGTATTGCATGTGATAAATAATGACCTGTGTATTAATACAGTGGGTGATAGTGAGCATAAGGCATCGTTCCATCATTTGATATGCGTATATGTGTGGCTGCATAGGCGTGTTATATTCTTATTTTTATTTGTTTGAGTTACAAACTACAGTTAAAGAATTGGAGGGCTGCAGGTTTTATTTATAATCCCCAACTGTTTGCGTGGAGAGGCAGGATGTTGTGCGTTCTTTGACCAATTGCATGGACAGGGATGTCTGCTGGTCGAGCAGTTATCAATCATTTACTTTGTTGAATACACGACGGTGTGCGTGGAGAGATCGTTGTGCGTTCATTATCCAGATGCTTTCGATGATATTTTAAATGTGGATGTCAATGATAAAAGGCTCATTTAGAAGAATGATCCTAATTCAAGAGGCATTAGATTGCAAGGAAAATATTAATAATATGAAAGACTCAATGGAAATCAATATTTATCCAGTGTTTTGAAGAAGTCTTCTTATTGTTTGTAAGTAAAATGTTTTAACTCAATTGGTTATATTGGACAAAGATGTCTCATGAAATCACTGCTACTTGACCTTTCACTATGTTTGGAATTTAATGAACATGTATTTGGAATAAAGTGTGACTCGAATATAGCCATCATTCCAAGCTTGTTAGATACCATTTTATCAACATCGGAAATCATTTTTGGAACACTAAAAGCTTTGTTAACTGGGATTTTGTTCTTGTAGAAGTAGAAAAGAATTGAAGCTATCAGTTAATGACTGATACTCCTGAAGCCAGTTCAAAGGAAATTGAGGCAGACATTCAGGAGATTGCTATCAAATTAGGGACATTATCCCTAACGCCTACACCCCAGCCATCATTCCTTCAGGTGTCCTTGATACAGTTAGCCCGAAATTTCACCTAGACTTGATGGACTATAGTCCCCAACCATGCAGTGAGAGTCCTTTAACCCCCTATCTAGATGAGCTAATGGATAATGTACGATGATATGCTAATATCGAGGACAAGCTTGACATGGAATGTAGGTTAGTTGGGGCTTTTTGTACATTTAGGTGATGGGGAGCACTATCTGCCATCATTATAAACCAAAGTAATATAGATGTTATATGGGTGTTAATGTGACGATAATTTTTCCCCTGGACAAGGAAGGCTTTGTTTGGGGCCTTGGACATCATCTAAGGAGAAACACCATTATCATCCCAGGGCATACGAGAGGTTTTAGTTGGTTAAGTAATAGTACAGACTATGCACATGGTACAAAACCACCTACCAGTGCCCCTAAGGTGAATGGTTGGCCTAGTGGTGCTCATCGCCAACATCAAGGTTTCTTGTTGGTGGCTAGTGTCCTACTTACTAATGTCTACTACCACATATTCTGACATTCTGATAGGTCGATATACCAACAACTAATACATTGCATTAGTGTTGTTTGACCTTGAGGTGTCCTTGACAGAGTTAGCCCGAAATTTTTCCTAGACTTGATGGACTATAGTCCACAACCATGGAGTGAGAGTCCTTGAACCCCCTATCTAGATGAGCTAATGGATAATGTAGGATGATATGCTAATATCGAGGACAAGCTTGAAATGGCATGTAGGTTAGTTGGGGATTTTTGCACATCTAGGTGATGGGGAGCACTATTTGCCATCATTATAAACCAAAGTAATATAGATGTTGTATGGGTGTTAATGTGAGGATAATTTTGCCCCTAGACAAGGATGCCTTTGTTTGGGGCCTTGGACATCATCTAAGGAGAAACACCATTATCACCCTAGGGCATACGAGTGGTTTTGGTTGGTTAAGTAATAGTACAGACTGTGCACATGGTACAAAACCACCTCCCAGTGCCCATAAGCTAAACAGTTGGCCTAGTGGTGCTCATCGCCAACATCAAGGTTTCTTGTTGGTGGCCAGTGTCCTACTTACTAATGTCTACTACCCAATATTGTGACATTTTGATAGGTCGATGGACCAACAACTAATACATTGCATTAGTGTTGGTTGACCTTGAGGTGTCCTTGACATAGTTAACTCGAACTTTGACCTAGACTTGACAGAATATAGTCCCCAACCATGGAGTGAGAGTCATTGAACCCCATGTCTAGATGATTTAATGGATAATGTAGGATGATATGATAATATGGAGGACAAGCTTGACATGGCATGTAGGTTAGTTGGGGCTTTTTTCACATTTAGGTGATGGGGAGAACTATTTGGCATCATTATAAACCAAAGTAGTATAGATGCTGTATGGGTGTTAATGTGAGGATAATTTTTCCCCTGGACAAGGATGGCTTTGTTTGGGGCCTTGGACATCATCTAAGGAGAAACACCATTATCATCCCAAGGCATACGAGTGGTTTTGGTTGGTTAAGTAATAGTACAAACTTTGCACATGGTACAAAACCACCTCCCAGTGCCCCTAAGGTGAACAATTGGCCTAGTGGTGCTCATTGGCAACATCAAGGTTTCTTGTTGGTGGCTAGTGTCCTACTTACTAATGTCTGGTACCCAATATTGTGACATTTTGATAGGTCGATATACCAAGAACTAATACATTGCATTAGTGTTGGTTGACCTTGAGGTGTCCTTGATACAGTTAGCCTGAAATTTGACCTAGACTTGATGGACTATAGTCCCCAACCATGGAGTGAGAGTCCTTGAACCCCCTATCTAGATGACCTAATGGATAATGTAGGATGATATGCCAATATCGAGGAAAATCTTGACATGGCATGTAGGTTAGTTGGGGCTTTTTGCACATTTAGGTGATGGGGAGGACTATTTGCCATCGTTATAAACCAAAGTAATATAGATGTTGTATGGGTGTTAATGTGAGGATAATTTTGCCCCTAGACAAGGATGGCTTTGTTTAGGGCCTTGGACATCATCTAAGGAGAAAAACCATTATCATCCCACGGCATATGAGTGGTTTTGGTTGGTTAAGTAATAGTACAGACTGTGCACATGGTAGAAAACCACCTGCCAATCCCCTAAGGTGAATGATTGGCCTAGTGGTGCTCATCGCTAACATCAGGGTTTCTTGTTGGTGGCTAGTGTCCTACTTACTAACTTCTACTACCCAATATTGTGACATTTTGATAGGTCGATATACCAACAACTAATACATTGCATTAGTGTTTTTTGACCTTGAGGTGTCCTTGATACAGTTAGCCCGAAATTTGTCCTAGACTTGATGGACTATAGTCCCCAACCATGGAGTGAGAGTCCTTGAACCCCCGATCTAAATGAGCTAATGGATAATGTAGGATGATATGCTAATATCAAGGACAAGCTTGACATGGCATGTAGGTTAGTTCGGGCTATTTTCTCATTTAGGTGATGGGGAGCACTATTTGCCATCATTATAAACCAAAGTAATATAGATGTTGTATGGGTGCTAATGTGAGGATAACTTTGCACCTAGAGAGGGATGGCTTTGTTTTGAGCCTTGGACATCATCTAACGAGAAACACCATTATCATCCTAGGGCATACGAGTGGTTTTGGTTGGATAAGTAATAGTACAGACAGTGCACATGGTATAAAACCACCTCCTAGTGCCCCTAAGTTGAATGGTTGGCCTAGTGGTGCTCATCGCCAACATCAAGGATTCTTCTTGGTGGCCAGTGTCCTACTTACTAATGTCTACTACTCAATATTGTGACATTTTGATAGGTCGATGTACCAACAACTAATAGATTGCATTAGTGTTGGTTGACCTTGAGGTGTCCTTGATACAGTTAGCTCGAACATTGACCTATACTTGATGGACTATAGTCCCCAACCATGGAGTGAGAGTCCTTAAACCCCGTATCTAGATGAGCTAATGGATAATGTAGGATGATATGCTAATACGGAGGACAAGCTTGACATGGCATGTAGGTTATTTGGGGCTTTTTGCACATTTAGGTGATGGGGAGCACTATTTGGCATCATTATAAACCAAAGTAATATAGATGTTGTATGGGTGTTAATGTGATGATAATTTTTCCCCTGAACAAGGATGGCTTTGTTTGGGGCCTTGGACATCATCTAAGGAGAAACACCATTAACATCCAAGGGCATACGAGTGGTTTTGGTTGGTTAAGTAATAGTACAGACTGTGCACATGGTACAAAACCACCTCCTAGTGCCCCTAAGGTGAACGGTTGGCCTAGTGGTGCTCAACGCCAACATCAAGGTTTCTTGTTGGTGGCTAGTGTCCTACTTACTACTGTCGACTACCCAATATTGTGACATTTTGATAGGTTGATATACCAACAACTAATACACTGCATTAGTGTTGTTTGACCTAGAGGTGTCCTTGATACAGTTAGCCCGAAATTTGTCCTAGACTTGATGGACTATACTCCCAACCATGTTGTGAAGGTCCTTGAACCGCCTATCTAGATGAGCTAATGGATAATGTAGGATGATATGATAATGTCGAGGACAAGCTTGACATGGCATGTAGGTTAGTTGGGTATTTTTGCACATTTAGGTTATGGGGAGCACTATTTGCCATCATTATAAACCAAAGTAATATAGATGTTGTATGCGCATTAATTTGAGGAGAATTTTTTCACTGGACAAGGATGGCTTTGTTTGGGGCCATTGACATCATCTAAGGAGAAACACCATTATCATTCCAGGGCATACGAGTGGTTTTGTTTGGTTAAGTAATAGTACAGACTGTGCAGATGGTATAAAACCACCTCTGAGTGCCCCTAAGGTGAACGGTTGGCCTAGTGGTGCTCATCGCCAACATCAAGGTTTCTTGTTGGTCGCTAGTGTCCTACCTAGTATTGTCTACTACCCAATATTGTGACAATTTGATAGTTCGATATACCAACAACTAATACATTGCATTAGTGTTGTTTGACATTGAGTTGTCCTTGATACAGTTAGCCTGAAATTTGTCCTAGACTTGATGGACTATAGTACCCAACCATGTTGTGAGAGTCCTTAAACCCCTTATCTAGATGAGCTAATGGATAATGTAGGATGATATGCTATTATCGAGGACAACCTTGACATGGTATGTAGGTTAGTTGGGGCTTTTTTGACATTTATGTGATGGGGAGCACTATTTGCCATCATTATAAACCAAAGTAATATAGATGTTGTATGGGTGTTAATGTGAGGATAATTTTGCCCCTGGACAAGGATGGCTTTGTTTGGGGCCTTGGACATCATCTAAGGAGAAACACCATTATCATCCTAGGGCATACAAATGGTTTTCGTTGGTTGAGTAATAGTACATACTGTGGACATGGTACAAAACCACCTCCCAGTGCCCCTAAGATGAACAGTTGGCCTAATGGTGCTCATTGCCAACATCAATGTTTCTTGTTGGTGGCTATTGTCCTACTTACTAATGTCTACTACCCAATATTGTGACATTTTGATAGGTTGATATACCAACAACTAATACATTGCATTAGTGTTGTTTGACCTTGAGGTGTCCTTGATACAGCTAGCTCAAAATTTGTCCTAGACTTGATCGACTATAGTCCCCAGCCATGGAGTGAGAGTCCTTGAACCCCCTATCTAGATGACCTAATGGATAATGTAGGATGATATCCTAATATAGAGGACAAGCTTTACATGGAATGTGGGTTAGTTGGGGAATTTTGCACATTTAGGTGATGGGGATCACTATTTTCCATCATTATAAACTAGAGTAATATAGATGTTGTATGGGTGTTAATGTGAGGATAATTTTTCCCCTAGACAAGGATGCCTTTGTTTGCGGACTTGGACATCATCTAAGGAGAAACACCATTATCATCCCAGGGCATACGAGTGGTTTTGGTTGGTTAAGTAATAGTACAGACTTTGCACATGGTACAAAACCACCTCCGAGTGCCCCTAAGGTGAACAGTTGTCGTAGTGGTGCTCATCGCCAACATAAAGGTTTCTTGTTGGTGGCCAGTGTCCTACTTACTAATGTCTACTACCCAATATTGTGACATTTTGATAGGTCGATGTACCAACAACTAATACATTGCATCAGTGTTGGTTGGCCTTGAGGTTTCCTTGATATAGTTAGCTCGAACTTTGACCTAGACTTGATGGACTATAGTCCCCAACCATGGAGTGAGAGTCCTTGAACCCCCTATCTAGATGAGCTAATGGATAATGTAGGATGATATGCTAATATTGAGGACAAGCTTGACATGGCATGTAGGTTAGTTGCAGCATTTTGCACATTTAGGTGATGGGGAGCACTATTTGCCATCATTATAAACCAAAGTAATATAGATGTTGTATGGGTTTTAATGCGAGGATAATTTTGCCCCTAGACAAGGATGACTTTTTTTGGGGCCTTGGACATCATCAAAGGAGAAACACCATTATCATGCCAGGGCATACGAGTGGTTTTGGTTGGTTAAGTAATAGTACAGACTGTGCACATGGTACAAAACCACCTCCCAGTGCCCCTAAGGTGAACAGTTGGCCTAGTGGTGCTTATCGCCAACATCAAGGTTTCTTGTTGGTGGCTAGTGTCCTACTTACTAATGTCTACTACCCAATATTGTGACATTTTGATAGGTCGATGTACCAACAACTAATACATTGTATTAGTGTTGGTTAATGTTGAGGTGTCCTTGATACAGTTAGCTTGAACTTTTTCCTAGACTTGATGGACTAATACATTGCATTAGTGTTGTTTGAATTTGAGGTGTCCTTGATATAGTTAGCCTGACATTTGTCCTAGACTTGATGGACTATAGTCCCCAACCATGTTGTGAGAGTCCTTGAAGCCCCTACCTAGATGAGCTAATGGATAATGTAGGATGATATGATAATATCGAGGACAAGCTTGACATGGCATGTAGGTTAGTAGGGGCTTTTTTCACATTTAGGTGATGGGAGCACTATTTGCCATCATTATAAACCAAAGTAATATATATGTTGTATGCGTGTTAATGTGAAGATAATTTTGCCCCTGGATAAGTATGGCTTTGTTCACAACCTTGGACATCATCTAAGGAGAAGTACCATTATCATCCCAGGGCATACGAGTGGTTTTGGTTGGTTAAGTAATAGTACAGACTGTGCACATGGTACAAAACCATCTCCCAGTGCCCCTAAGGTGAACAGTTGGCCTAGTGGTGCTCATCGCCAACAACAAGGTTTCTTGTTGGTGGTCAGTGTCCTACTTACTAATGTCTACTACCCAATATTGTGACATTTTGATAGGTCGATGTACCAACAATTAATACGTTGCATCAGTGTTGGTTGACCTTGAGGTGTCCTTGATACATGTAGCTCGAACTTTAACCTCGACTTGATGGACTATAGTCCCCAACCATGGAGTGAGAGTCCTTCAACCCCCTATCTAGATGATCTAATGGATAATATAGGATGATATGCTAATATCGAGGACAACCTTGACAAGGCATGTAGGTTAGTTGGCGCTTTTTGCACATTTAGGTGATGGGGAGCACTATTTTCCATCATTATAAACCAAAGTAATATAGATTTTGTATGGGTGTTAATGTGAGGATAATTTTTCCCTAGACAAGGATGGCTTTGTTTGGGGCCTTGGACATCATCTAAGGTGAAACGCCATTATCATCCCAGGGCATACGAGTGGTTTTGGTTGCTTAAGTAATAGTACAAACTGTGCACATGGTACAAAACCACCTCCTAGTGCCCCTAAGGTGAACGATTGGCCTAGTGGTGCTCATCGCAAACATCAAGGTTTCTTGTTGGTGGCTAGTGTCCTACTTACTAATGTCTACTACCCAATATTGTGACATTTTGATAGGTCGATGTACCAACAACTAATACATTGTATTAGTGTTGGTTAATGTTGAGGTGTCCTTGATACAGTTAGCTTGAACTTTTGCCTAGACTTGATGGACTATAGTCCCCAACCATGGAGTGAGAGTCCTTGAACCCCCTATATAGATGAGCTAATGGATAATTTAGGATGATATGCTAATATCGAGGACAAGCTTGACATGGCATGTAGGTTAGTTGGGGATTTTTGCACATTTAGGTGATGGGGAGCACTATTTTCCATCATTGAAAACCAAAGGAATATAGATATTGTGTGGGTATTAATGTGAGGATAATTCTGCCCCACAAGGATGGCTTTGTTTGGGGCCTTGGACTTCATCTAATGAGAAAAACCATTATCATCCCAAGGTGTATGAGTGGTTTTGGTTGGTTCAGTAATAATACAGACTATGCACATGGTACAAAACCACCTCCGAGTGCCTCTAAGGTGAATCATTGGCCTAGTGGTGCTCATTGCCAACATCAAGGTTTCTTGTTGGTGGCTAGTGTCCTACTTACTAATGTCTACTACCAAATATTATAACATTTTGATAGGTTGATGTAGCAACAACTAAAACATTGCATTAGTGTTGCTTGACCTTGAGGTGTCCTTGATACAATTAGCCTGAAATTCGACCTAGACTTGATGGACTATAATCCCCAACTATGGAGTGAGAGTCCTTCATCCCTCTATCTCGATGAGCTAATGAATAATGTAGGATGATATGCTAATATCGAGGACAAGTTTGACATGGCATGTAGGTTAGTTGGGGCTTTTTGCAGAATTAGGTGATGGGGAGCACTATTTTCCATCATTATAAACCATAGGTATATAGATGTTTTGTGGGTGTTAATATGAGGATAATATTTCCCCACAAGGATGGCTTTGTTTGGGGCCTTGGACATCATCTAAGGAGAAACACCATTATCATCCCAAGGCGTACGAGTTGTTTTGGTTGGTTCAGTAACCCAACATGACTTCCTAAGAATAGTAAATCCTCCTTACTACTGTTGCGTGGTGATCTAGGAAACAAGTTCTGGCTTTTTATTGCTTATTGGAGGGAAAGCATTCCTCCACCCAAGGAGTTTTCCTCCTATCCACTTGTACAAACAATAGGCTTGAGTAGGATAATAGGATTAGAAGAAAATCATAGGAAAACATGTGAATAATCTGAGAGGTTTAGTTTCCAAGATTTTTTTGTAACTTTGTCATCTACAAAGTTACAAACAACATGTTTGTTAATCAAAGTGATATTTGATTTCAACACTTAATCTAGCTTTCTTCTAAGGTTTTTAAGTTTCCTTGTGTTAACTTGGCCCACTGACCTAGGTTGATGATAGTTGTAGCACTCTTACATTAGTTAGATAGAATTTTTACTTTGAATTTAGTTCATTTCCATTACTATTTTTAACTTTCTGTTCATTATGTTTTATTCATTGTTACTTACACTCTATTCTTTTTTGTAACTACAAAAAACACTACAACCTCAACCTTTCATTTTGGTAAATTAACCCTACCACAAGTTGTTTTAATGCATTGGATATGTTCACTTTCCAAATTTACAACTTCTCATTGGCATCATTGCCATCCAATACCACATTTAGCATATGCACCTTCACATTAGACTGTTTCTTGTAGAAAAATAAGGACACATGTAGCAGTTTGCAACCCGACTTCTAAGCTTGCCCAAATTCACACAAAACATAAGATAATCCATGATTTGGGAAACTTTTGAATAGATGATAATCCATGATTCAACGATTTGGGAAACTTTTGAACAGACAGATAATCAGTGATTCGTGTGCTTTGATAATCCATGATCTGTGTGCTTTGAGGAGTGGATGCGCAAATTATATCCAATATGGTCGGGGGTATCCTGTAGCATTAATAGGTGAGGCGCATCTGTCAACAACCCTTTTGGACAACCAAGACAGTTTTATAAGCTCTGCATTTAATTCCATTTTTTTCTGTGAGGCTAATCTTCCATAGTTTTTGCCTAAAACAGGTATGTGTTTAGGTTTTCTATTTGTTTTATTAAAAAATATCTCTTTGAATAAATTATTATCATATCCTGTTGCCTGTTCAGATTGTTGGGGCTACCTTTAGATTATATCTTTTTTATTTTGCATACTTTAAACACATATCTAACCCATTTCCTTGTAAGCTCTACTAAGCATAAGATGATAATAGGTTGCATTTTCTTGGATCAGATTCTAGCTTAGTTATTTCCTCTGCTTTTGGGAATATGTAAAGTTATGTGCATTTTAATGGAATTTGATTACTTCTTTCTTTGTGTTAAGATATTTGCAAATTTCAATGTAAGTTCATCCATATGGCATGAACAGGATGCTCATCAATCTGAGTCGAACATGGTCAACCCTTGACCCAAGTCGTCAAAATGGCTATAGATTTTGTTCAATAGTACAGTGCCTGACCTGCAAAACATAAACCCCGTTTGTTAATAACATCTGGAGCATTAAAAAACACATTTTCCAACCCTCAAAATTGAAAATATCCATGTTTACAAGTAGTGGAAAGACTGAACTGTGAGTTGAAATTCAGTCCAATCATTCTTGGGAGGGCCATCATAATAGCATTTGTATCAAAGCAACACGGTACTATAAAATCTCTACATAATAAAGCATTATTTCTGCGAACTATACTATTATATAAAAATCAAGAATTTTGCAAATCATATCTTAGTTTATAGAAGGGTGAAATTCCCCAATTTTTAGGTTTTATAGGAAAATTTAGGCACCTTTGATCCACCATTTTACATTATGAATTTGTATTTACAGCAAGAAAATTGTTCTCCTTGAGCCATATCCATGATTGTGCTTTCATGATTGTGATCATGCGAGTCTCAACCTTCATTAATGCCCCATGCTTTCATCAACCCCCCATGCTGACCCACATCAGCCATATTCGGAAGCACCAAGTGACTAATGTTGTTGGAGGCAACACCCAGTGACTGATGTTGTTAGAGCATTCTATTGTCTTGAGCGCTTGTTCTACCATTTCTAGGAATCAACATGCCCCATATTCAATGGTTACCTTAATGGATAGTGTTGATCTCTCATGTAATTAGAGTGCAGTCTTCATGAATCTTGTTGCCAATGCAATTATTAAAAGATAAATTACTATATGGAACAATATTGTGACTCTATTATAAGTGGCCATAGAATTTCAACAGGCCCTTCAACAACTTCATAGTCTACAGGGGCGTGGTGCCCATGTTCCTCTCAATTTCTCAGTGCTTACCCTTCTTTCAGATGGGAATGGGTAGAATTGGAAATGAGAATTTACAGGTATGTATGGCTGTCAATATCTATAAATTTATGTTAATCTTTTCTTGTTTAGCATTATTGATATTACAAATAAGCATTTTGTAAAAGCAACATTGTCTTCTAAAATATCTAGAGTAAACCATTATGTGTGTAGGGAATTTTTTCAAAGCAACACGGTCCTATAAAATCTCTACATAATAAATCACTATTTCTGCAAACCATACTATTATATAAAAATCAACAATTTTGCAAATCACATCTTAATTTACAGAAGGGTGAAATTTCCCAATTTTAGATTTTATAGGAAAATTTTCAAGCTGATAGCTGTCGAAATGGAAGGGATTTATGCTGGCTATGTATCTCCTGTGGCTATCTCAGTGCCATCTCCACTGCTTCGGACTCAGGAGGAATTGGTTCATCTGCGTAGGCACCTTTCATCCAAATGTTCTTATGAATAACATTTCTATGGGTGTCTTTGGCATCTTCATTGTGCTCTGGTATTCCTCAGTTACATACTAGAAATTTTTCATGCCTTTGTATAATTTGAGAATACGAATGAACTTGCATATATTCCCTTTTAGAATACCTTATTGGGAACCTGTTTTAATTTTTTTCGTCAGTTCACTCACCTATTTCTTCCATTTTATTTTTAGTATCCTTAGATGAAATAGAATTTTTTAATTTTTGGAATGGGTTATAGTTGTTAGGAAGTATTGAATATTTCATAGAATTACTTCTTTCATTTATGATGTAGTTGTTTACCTTTGGACACATATTAATAGAAAGTGTATTATGTCTCCAATTAAGAGATATTTGGAATTGCCTTACACTATATTACAATCAGTATTTTTACCTTTAATCAAAATGAACCAGTATGTCTTCCATAATTTTCCAGGGTTCAAACATTAGAAAATAATCTCGCTGCATTTGATTGCGTGTAAAACATATTTTCCCATTGGATGTTACATCATATTTCTGATGCCCGCCTCTAGTATGATTGTCTTCTGGAGTCAATGAGTTTACAGCATATTCTTTTCTTAGAGGCTTGAGGTGTTTATATGTTTCTAATATTGTGTATTTGTAGTGATGAATGGACTGATAAGTTTGACCCAATTAATGATACAAAACTTTTTTTTAAGGTCCATTAATCATAACGACCAATTTCTCATCTATTCATTGTATCTGGTTACAATGAGCTTGCAAGAATATTAAGTCATTCTGCACAACCCACCTCCCATTAGTATTAGTCATAATGAACAATTTTTCATGCACTCATTGAGTCAAAGGAATTTTCTAGAATATTAAGCTATCCAATGTGATCCATCTCCCATGAGCATTGCTCATAATGACAAATTCCTCATTTGCTCATTGCATAAGGTGAGAGGGTGAAGAAGTGGCATTGAATATAGTGAAATGAAATCACATGGCATCAATTTTCACCTATAAGGCTTATACCTAGTAACGAAGACTTCAGAGGAAGGTAAAATCACCATTACAAGGCTTCTTGGCTCAAAGGACACTTAACCATGTAGTTTTTCACCATAATCAAGCCTATTTAGCTTTCTAACCCAACCTATTCATAGATCCCTTCTCTTTAAATTAATATTTCTTGATTGCTAAGCATCAGTGTGTGGCAATAACGATAGTATTGAGTAGGCACGGACAAGTCCACTTAGTTTGAAAGTTTGGAAGTTAGATAATTTGGGGAATCATTATCTGTCAGATCATATCTTCCTCTGAACATCGGAAAATAATTCTTGTTCGGAGTATATCCATCAAGCTATCAGCACTCTATTATTCATGTATGCATGAAAGTCAGCTAATCATATTGCTTCTTAAGTAACAAGAGTCATTAGACATCATATTATAACATCACATCTCCCTCACAATGTTTAAAAGGTAAGCTTACTTAAAACATAAGCATTGAGCTATATGAAACCTTCTCTTAATCATATGGTCCATGTGCTGGAATTATCCTGTCATAATCATGTAGCTTATATCAAATTCAATTATTAAGACATGCCTTTCATCAGGAATCATCGGACAAGAATAGTCATTAAAGATTTTATGGCTCCCTCTTAAGCCTTTCTTGAAGTCAGATGAGGCAACAACTTCAGAAAAGGTCTGAGTCATTATAATCCTAGTTGTATCATCGTTCATTGCATCAAATTACCCAATTCATGATGGCAAGGAGAATTTCTCATCGGGCATTCATATATGTAGAACCATTCTTCACAAAATCCTAATTTAATGCAATCAATATATCATGTTCTTTTTCTTATTTTGCTTGTATACTTGCTTCTATTTTTCACAAGGATTGATAGAGAATTGGTCAGAGTGCTATGCACTTCTTCTAGATGAACTTCACGATTGAAGGCTTTAGGTGAGGTTTACTTCTTATCAAAGGTGCGACAATTTCCTTTACTGACAGATCCTTGAGAGGTTTGATTTTGGCCTAGAATTGTTGTTCCTTTGTTGATTATTGTTTCCACTTGTAGTTGCAAGCTCATAGTAATTAATAATTTTCAGTCGTCACTAGGATGTCATGTCAATCATGTTTTGTGATACAAGATTAATGTAAGGAAAATCAATGTAGGATCACAACCAAGTTCCATCATAGGTCAAAATTTTAGAAGGCTACTTCCTTTATTACAAAAATTGTAACTATCTTATTTTTTCACAAAATCATAGGCCCCATCCCCTGGTTTCTTTCAAATAGTGTCTTTGTCAGTTCCAGTATTCATAGTTTGTCTCTATGACCATTGTAGCTATCATGAGATAGACAAAGCTGGGCATCTGGGATACCCTTACTACACTAGTTCTCCACACAAACTACATTTCCATCTACAAATTGAGACATAAGTCGAATGAAATAATTCACTGTGTCTTTGTTGTGAAGGTTGATTCAACTAGAAGTCCAACATTTTGCTCTTGATTACCCGTTTAGTTGAGGCCACATAGCTTAGGACAAAATCAACTAGTATTTTCAGCAATTGGACTAGATGATGTTATTGATATAGAAAAAAAATCCCCACAGTTTTTGTTTGGAATACTCGTATGGTACCTTTTTAAGCAGAGAACAATTGTACAATGACTGGAATTTTACAAACGTGATGTCTTAATTTTGGTTGATAAGTTCTCTGTTTTATAAGCTCCGTTTTGGTTGATAAATGCTCTGTTTTATAAGCTCTGCATTTAATTCCATTTTTTTCTGTGAGGCCAATCTTCCATAGTTTTTTCCTAAAACGGGTATGTGTTTAGGCTTTATGTTTTTTTTATTAGGTATGTGCCAGATCATAACATTACGTTGTTGTCACTATTTTCACATCATGTGGATCATTCCTCCTAGAGAGTTGGCATGCAAGACTCACTTGAACCATGGACACTTTCTATGTATTGAAGATGAGAATCAAGATGATTCTCCACCCTGGCTTCTTACAGCTTCACATCATGAATGGGTTGAGATTTCCTATGTGTCAGTTTCAAATGTGTTTACATCCCAAATTAAAACCAAGGGAAAATACTAGATTGACAGGAAAAATAGGATCTGTAGAATTTGCTTGAATGAAACTGAATCAAAAGAGAATACTCTTTTGCCATGTCAGTCATGAGATCAGGGACGTATACTATTTGTTTAGAGATTCTAGAGGCTCCCTATCCTCCCTCATCAGCTACCATGATTGTGATGTGTAGAAGTTTTTATATGAGAGCTCTTCCTTCGTAAAACGAAACTCATGCTAGTAGATTTATAGTCAGCCTAAGGCACTCCAAAAGATAATCAAAAATCATTTCTAAGACTCATTTCATCCAAATCAAAGCATAATCACCACCCTATGAAAACTCAGGTTGCTTCATCTGTGGTCAGGCAGTACATAGAATCCACTCATCATCAGGCTCAGTCAAAACCTATGGTGACCCACTTACAAAACATGACAGTCCTAAGGGGTACACAGGGTACTCGGAATTTGATATCACATATCAAGTTCTAGTATCTCTTATTTTTCATTTTCAAATACTATATCTACCTGTTGCATTACTGTATTCTTCGTGTGCCAAATGCTTGATTGTTGCTGCACTAATAGGTGTGCCTTTTGCTGATATTAACCATGCCATTTGTGTTATGGTATTTGATAAATGTTTATAAATGTTGATAAGGAAATACCAATTAATCATAGTTAAATGGTTAATTACATGTGTGGTCTCAATTGCAAATTTCCTTTACCCAAATAAAGTGGGTTTGAAGAGTTTATTGTTGCCAATGATCTTCAAAACAATTGAGCTTACTGTTTCCAGGGATAATTATTTGGATAGAATGCTTATTATTTTTTCCTGAAACTTTATATACTTTTACTATTTAATTTTTTTTTTTTAAGAGCCACAGCATATCTACTGCCTATGACTTTTGAATTCCAAAGTTGGTTAATAAGGTATCCACAATCTAAATTTACTTGTATTTACTTGTATGAGGAATTACAAATACAATGCACTTATTAAATTGGAGATGAAAACTGAATTACTAAATAGTTTGAGTTAACAACATTTCAATACTGAGACAATCTTCTATTACAAGTGAAAAGAGTGCTGAAATATGGTCATTTGTTTGGAATTCACTCTATGTGCCACTGTACCCAGTTAGTTTTATTGTTTTGTTTATCTTGTTTTACTTATAACACTTGAAAAGAGGATGAGAATGGAAACAGTAAAGGAGTAGAGAAACATCTTCCTCTGCGATAACAACAGCGATGGTGGAATGGTAAACACTCCTCGTATATTCACACCTTGGAAACCTTATCTCTAAATGAAGTTAGTCCTCACTTGCATTAGAGCAAATCCATTTGAACCTTGTTGGGCCTTGAAAGAGAGATCAAATTTCTCCAAACACCTCGTAAACAAATATTCTTGTAAATTCTTTATATTTTTTAATACAAAACAACTGAAAGGTAAGATAGGCCCCATATAGTTGACTTAGTAATAATATTTAATTATTTTTAAATTTGATTTTTTTCATACAAGACATGTCTCCTTGAACAGAACATACTGAAAAGGAAGATAACCCGATAACCCCATATAGTTGACTTAGTAATTAAAATTTTAAGTTTATATGGTATCAAATTCCTCATCAAATTTCTTTCCACATTATCCAGTGGTAAAAAATGGTAAAAAATATATCGAAGAATTCAATATATTTTAATACACAATATATAGTTTTTAATTTTTTTACATAAAACTTTATGTTTATCATATCAAATATTTCATATTTATAAGAAATATTGAGTTTCTAAGAGTTTAATATCTTTTAATATGTAGCATACATTTTTAATATCTTTTAATATGTAGCATATATTTTTAATAGACAATATATAAAAGGGAATGATAATAAGATAACCTTTTTGTAAGTTAGTAAAGTTTCAATATATTACTAAATAAACATACAATACAAAAATAGTAGTTGGTTTACCAAACTAGTTGTAGAAGAAGATTCTCTTTGTCACACATTTAACCACGCATGCCATTAGATTTTTCTGTCCTTACTTTCCCTTATATAGTTCAAAAAAGTTTCCCTTCCCACTACTACTATTTGTAGGTCTGCCTATCTGAATAGCTATATAGCTTTGATCTTTAGACCTAAACTTGACAAAATAACTACAATACTACCTATATAAAGATAACACAAAACTAAACAAAAGATTGGTCGATGCCATGATCAACTAACACAATATTATTTGCTTGGATTTGTTATCGTCGTTGGCCCCATTATTGGGTCCTCCACAAGGGTTGTCACTGGAGCCTCTAGGGTTTCCAGTGGACAGCCACCTGCAGCGCAAGCCTCTCGAACTCGATACTTGCTCAAGTGGGCCAAATCTCCTATCTCTACACCCATCGATATATCCACATTACCGATATAATTCAAATAGATTGAGAACATCTTGTTAAGATCCCAAATTCTGCCAACATGCAATTTCTCTATGTTAACCAAACCCTTCAGAGCGTCTTGAATTCCTTTTAGGCGATGGTCTATAGATTTTAACTTGATTTCTATCTCGAGTTGCCTCTTTTTCCTCTATTATGTTGCCTCTTCTTGCAGCTTTTCCACTAGAGTCTTGACATGCCAAGCGATCTCCAAGGTCTTTTGGTACACAGTCATCTATGTTTTGTATTTCCCTGTGTTGAGGATCTAATCTCCTTCCTCCTTTATTCTACCATCAAAGATAGCCCTACAATGTCTTTGAACCTCACTCTCCCAGATTTCCACTATATCCTTCCCTTTTGTGTGACTGTTTAGCAACAACCTCCGATGCTTCCTCCATGCATGTCTGTTTGCAAAACTCAAATCCCTGAGTATCCACTCGGGAACTACCTCTTGGCCTACTAGCATCACTCTAGCTCTTACTCATTGCACTCCTTGATAACTGAATTTCCCTCATAAAAATTACTATCACCAACTCACAATTACACCACCTTTCAGTGTTTTGCCTTATGTCGATGAAGCCTGCTCCCTAGCTATGATTTAAATATAACACCCCAGATGAGACTTGCCTCGCTAATATTTGAGTACTTTCCCTCTCCATTTTCAGTAACTCTAACCTGCTAGCGATGTTGTTATTCATTCGTGTGTACTTGTGGACATCCTTCCTCTCATTTTCCCCTGCCAATGGTTTGTTCAAAATCATAATCACCCCGACCTTGCTCTTGTGTGTTTCCCCTCTTGATTTCGTACCTTCCCACTCCTCTTGCCAAATCTCCTATTAATGGGACGATCACACTAACAATCTATTATGGGGGAAATCCTCTCCTTCCCATGATTAACCATCACTCTATCCTTGTATTGCAGAAACATACCCCTTCTCGTTTCCTAAGTATATCCATAATGAAGGATTATTTGTTCGTATGAACTGGTAGATCACTGTCCTGATTTGGGCCCACCCATTCTCTATCAACCTGCCTTAATGGCGTGGAGTGATCTCTCTCTGCCAACCTTTGGCTTTCCTCCTTTAGCTATCCCTCTGAAAACTTTCACATCACGTCGGTGAGAAAATGGACATTATCTACCCCTTTATTTTCCACCCTATCCACCAACACATTTGAAAACCACTGAACTAAGGTGAATTCCATGGTTTTCAACACCTCTAGATGTTTTTGAATGCGTTGGATTAATGGGGGCAAGTGCCAGTTCCATGTTACTTTACTTATTTGTGTGCCACATTGTAACTTACGTGTCACTTGAATGATAAGAGGTGTCATTCCTACTAGGTCTGGTTCGATGGGAGTTTGCATGGGCTTACAACTATTCATATGGGATTTCTCAATAAGTGTCTTGGCATATTTTCTTTTATATACAGATATCTGGTGATGTGTCTGTCAAACCTCCAAACCAAGATAGTAATGCAATAGACCAAGATCGGTCATGTCAAAGGACCTTTTCAAATCCCACCAAAATTCTCTTCTCATAACTACCTATGATTACTAAGTCATCGACATACACAACAATGATCATAATATCCCCCCTTGATCTTTGCATTAGAGGTTAGGATCATAAGGGCTTGTCTTTCAGCCGTGCTGTGCAAAATTCTCATCAATTTTTATGTACCAGTCTCTGGGAGTCTGTTTTATACCATAGATATATTTGGTTAACTTACACACCTTTGTTTCTTGTCCAGGTGCTACCTTTCATTGATTTCTCAATTCAATATTGGGTGGAGATTCTTAGGTATGGAGATCGGCAGATTGTAGAGAAAGTTCCTACAATATATTCTTTTTAAGCAAAATATAATGCTTAATATTTGCAAAATAGATACAAATGATTACTGCCATGTAGTCATATCTCCGAAAGAGTATCTAAAAGCATATTTTCAAGATATTTACACCATGCAGAGGTAAAAAACTAGGGCATATATGTTTAAATCCCTCCCATCAAAGTACCTTGAGGTCCCTCTAATGGTGCAAGCCTAAAAGAACTCCAATTAGGAAAAAATTGTATCAAACCTTGAGGATAGGGTAAAACAATGGAATGTCAAAGCCCTAAACCTAGTTGGTCATCCAATTCTAACAAACACGGTGCTACACGCTATTCCAAGGTATATGTTATCTATCCTCCCTTCTCCCAAAGGAGTACTACAAAATATCTCGGACATCCAAAGGAACTTCTTGTGGCGAGGGGTAGAGGTGAAACGAAAATGGGCGCTAGTGGCCTTAAATAGAGTGCAAACCAAAAGATGCAGGTGGGATAGTTCTTCAAGATCCAGAGGTAACAAACAAAGAAAATGGAGCAAAGTTATGGTGGAGATGGTTAAAAGGGGGGTCATCACCTTGGGAAAGGCTTTGGAAATCAAAATATGTACCTAATTTCCATACAAAAAAGTTAGTCTGGTTATCAAGTTCCACTAAGGGGTTGGAAATTTGGAACTTAACATGGAATAAAAGAGGTATCATGCAAAACCACTATTCTGGGAAATTAGAAATCGAAAGGAGGCCCTATTTTGGGATGATGTGTGGTAGAAACAAGCTAAGTTATGCAGCAAGGAATGGCATCCCTTCAAACTAAGCACAAAAATATGAGTATAGAGAATTCTACCAATTCTAGGATCAAGGACTAGAAAATAACAAATGGAGGCGATGTAATATGATGTAAATTTTGATGTAAAACACTTGATGGGGTAGATGCATGAAAGAAAAGGTGATTTTAAACTTCTGTTTTTCCCAATTTACCAGATTGGTGCTAATGGAATTTATCTCCCTTGCACCAATGTGCAGAGATTAGCACTAATCCTCATGACGATCAGAGTGAATGAGTTGTGTTCTGGTTGCATCAATCTTCTTTCATAAATATTTCTAAATTAGAGTTGAAGCTTCTAGCTTTAGAAGCTCTGTAATGGAAGTATGGTAAATGGTTTGACCAGATGGGGTTGAGGATGATATTTTGGGCTCCTTTCCCTAATAATGATGGAACTACCTCAAGGGATAAGTCCTTCTCCCATGAGAAGAGGATCCATCTCCCATCCATATTTCCTATATAAACCTCCCTTCTTCCCAAACACAAAATAGTCATATTTTTTGGTTGGGTGTTGATGTTATTTTGGTTTGGAGTAGACAAGCAAGCTATTACTAGTTGTAGCTATCTAGTTGTGTGAGGGATAAGTGTGATATGGTTTGGAGTGAAGCCTAAAGGGAAGAGCCTTAAAATTACTGTTGATTGAAGCCATCATGGAATGCTAACAAAAGTGTGTGAGAACTTCGTCTTGTGAGAGGAAGACTGCAACGTCAAGATGAATGGTTGTAATATCTCTTTGATCTTAATATATGCAACTATCGATTGATTTCCTACATGTTTTGTAATACTACATATTCATGGTTTAATGTTTCTTAACTTGCTAAGTTGGTTGAATTGCAATTTTTCCATTATCACGTTTGTTGTCTGTTGTTGTTTACTTGTTTTAGGTGCTTGAAGAAGGAAGCGAGAGATAGCTACAGTGAGCAAGCGAGGGCATCATCAAACAAGATAAGTAGACCAAGAGGCAGGCCCTCTTGATTGATTCTAACCTAAGGAAATCTTCCATAGAATGTATCTGTTGTGCCTAAACCCATCATTGAGCTAGAGTAATTTTTTCATGTCTGCACTTATAATTTTACTTCACCACAAATTTACGAATCCGTTGGGGATCCAAATCCTTTTGCTTGTATTGGATTTCATGATTTCATGAGAACTTTTCTAGTTTCATGTTTTCCCTTTAGTTTTGTTTCTTTCTCCTATTTACTGGTCTGAGTCTAAAATTCATAGTATCAGATCTGGTCCCTATTGAAAAATAAAAATATTCCTTAGCTACCTCGATTAGCATGCTTAATCTGGTGGCATTCATGCCAACCAGCACAAGTTGCTGAGAAACAGTTGCGCCAAATAGCCTCTTGCACTTGTTTTAAGTTAGGTAGTCACAACGATGCCTGTAAGTGAAGATTACTGCTTGACCCTAATTTTGTCCAGTGTGTTCTACTCTTGTAGTTTTGACCCCGTAAGGCTTTTGGATTGTTTTCTCCCTGATTAGAAATCTAATTTTCATTTGGTTTTTATTGCTTCTTGGCTTATAATCTTTCTTCTTGATTGATTTAGTTCTTGAGTGACCAGAAACACTAGGGCATTTAGTCAGCTATCCGTTCAGCCATTTTCGAACTCAGTAAGCCGGGTTGTAGGTGTATTTACTCTTTGCAATTTGTTTTTGGTCCTTTTATGACTTTGACCTCCTTTACACAAGTTTGAAAAGTTTTTGTTTGCTTGCCTAAACATTTATTTTCCAACATAGATTACATTGTTCATCTTGTGATTGGTAAAGTTGATCTTTCATTAGTCTGAATGAGCTTCCCTTTCCACGTGTTCATCTACTTAAAGAGCTTACTATCTCAAAAAACCTTTTCAATGAAAGATTGTATGTGAAAAGTTTGTTTCATTGTTTCATGAAAAAGTATGAAATTATAGCTTGTTTCATTATTACGTTATGATAATTTGCATCATTGAAAGACTAGAATTGCATCGACATTTGACAAAGGAAGAGAAATTGTTTGCTTCTAAAAGGACTAATAGATAAGTTCTTATCAGGAAATTAGCAATTGGAATGTATTTTTCATTAGTTTATTTTTTGAAAAGGTAAGATAGTGAAAGATCATTTTGTTTTTAGTTGCTTGATTGTTTGCATTAGATTGAGTAGTTTCTAGACCCCCTAGTCTAGGCATTTCATTGAATTGAAAGGATCTTGTCTCATTTAGTTGCATTTGAGGTTTTTCGAGTAGCATTTCTACGACATGAAAAATGAAACATAACTCAAGATCAAATTTAAAATGAAATCAATTAACCTAAGGGACATTTGACATTAATGATCATATATAGAAGGTTTAGGCTAGAGACGTGTTCCGGTGTCTGTAAACCTAGCAATTTTCATTAACTTTAGCATTAGACAACACTAGTACAAATTTTTGCTCCCTATACCATCGAGTATATAATGGGAGAACCCACTAGGCTACAATCCTTTTATCCTTAAGAAGTTGAGTCAGCCGCCTTGCAAACGTGATACACTGAACACATCATTCGAGGAGATTTCAGGCTCATACTTCTTGGTTTGCCATGAGGTATTATGCAGTTCACGGTGGCCTAGTAATCTTGTTTACCTAGATCATATAGAGAAGTCATTAGATCTTTTTTACTCACTAAACTTAATAGGTCATTCGAGCACCTGTCATTTGGATCTCATTTCTAATTGAAAGCAATAGAGTCATCTTTATTTCTTTCTCGACTCGTAAAAAATGAAAGAGTATCAATGTTTTATGCATCTTAATAATTGGTTTCCCATGATCTGAAGCACCCAGTTAGTATTTTGAGACCAAAGCGTGGATTTCCTTAAAAGAAAATTTTAAAGCGCTCAAGTTATTTGTTTCGTTGGCTAAGACAAGGTCATCATGGCTGAGCCATCTAGTTCATCGAATTCCTCTTCCTCTCCTCCATCTGAAAGATTGTCTAAGGAGTCATTTCCTGAGTTACTAGAGTCACTTGAGGACTAAGATATTGAACTCGTAGTTGTTCTAAGCATTCAACCCTTTTCGTCTCATGCTCTGCCTACTTTTGATACTGGGTAATCTACTGATCTTGGCCCAAAATCTCCATACAATCCCATTCAAACTCCAGAGAACTCGCCAACCACTAACGGTTAGCTTGGGCTGGTTATCTACCCTTTGAACCCTCTATTTGACCTTGTTGTGGTATCACTAAAATGTCCTTACAGTCCGCACAACCAACAAGGTGTTCCTTTAGTACTATCCCCTCGTACTGATTCGACCATTCATCATCATTTGTTTTTAGACATAGAACTCGAAAGAAATGCTCAAGTCACATCTCCGGACGAGTCTAAAGTTTCTACTCCACACACTGTTGAGGGGGAAGAATTGCAATTGCAGTTTCCTCCCAAGGGTTTCCCTTTTTCAGAATGTATTCCTGTTAGTTTGCCACCCAAATATGTGTCTTTGGCACACTTGGTTTCAGGTACACCCACTGGCTCATCACTTTACCATAACCCTGTATGGGAATTAGGCATCATGCCTACATCAAGTTCGTTCATTATGAAAATGGCTTCCTAACAGGTTGTTACTTCAATCCTAGTGCAACCCACTATTCTGGATACTCTTGTATCATCAATCCCAGTTACCCGTTAGACAAAACTGAGAGTTTCAAATATTGTCTCTGTTAGATTCTCTATCCCGCTAGTTGGTGGTTAGATTTTGCCACCACCTGGGGGGTAGAACTTGAATGTTTCTATGGTGTTAGTTGCCAATAATCTGAGCTGCTCACAAGCTCACATGCTTGGTATAAACCAACCTTCTTTTGGTATTATTTCTAACACTGTTGATCCCACTAGATAAAGTAATGTCCAGTACCAACAGGTTTAGAATCTCGTTGGTCTGTATGGATTGAGAAATGTTCAGTATCAGTAGCTCTATGGGGCTTAGGTCCAATACCAAAATCCTTACATTCCATACGGTTCTCAAGGATTGGTTAATGAACCTTACACCCTTGAATCTGGGCAGTACATCCATCCTGGCTATGTCCATATTCAGTTCGGTAATTTCTTGGGCATTGTTCAAGTACCCTTGCAACAACAAGGAAAACCTTTGTAACCATAAGGGAAACCTTTG
This sequence comes from Pinus taeda, assembly GCA_000404065.3. Taxonomy (NCBI): domain Eukaryota; kingdom Viridiplantae; phylum Streptophyta; class Pinopsida; order Pinales; family Pinaceae; genus Pinus; species Pinus taeda. The sequence continues at coordinate 137,949 of APFE031520804.1, forward strand.
CTATCACAAGGGCAACCTCTGTTGCAGTAAGGGCTCTCTTCGCAACAGCAAGGGTAGATCATCTCGCAGCAAGGTCAACTACAACAACCACAAGGTCAACTCTTGCAACACTTGTAGCAGGCTACGTAACAGCAAATGCAATATGATTTGCACACCTCTCAACCCATGTCATTGTAGGGCCAGCCTCTACAACCCCATGGATAAATTTTTCTACCGTAAGGTCAACCCTTAAAACAAAAAAAAGCAACTAAGGCAACAACAACCCTTGTAAACATATCAACAAGGTCAACCCTTGCAACGGTAGGGTCAAAGTCAAGTCCTGTAGTAACAAGCTCAAAATATTCATGTCTTAGGACAACAGGTTCAGAATCTTGTCGGTCAAGGGAATTAGGTACGAAATCCCTATGTCCAAGGGCAAAAATTGTATCAACCTTATGCCCAAGGACTGCAGGTCTAGAATCCTCTTCTTCAGGGACAATAGGTTCATCAGCCATATGTTCAAGTAAAACAGGTCCCATATCCATATGTCGAAGCTCAACAATCTCAACAACCTTTTAACCCATACGTTTCTTATCAACAACCTATGCCTAGACAGTTTCAAGGTATTCAAGGTCACAATCCTCATTATGGTTAAGGTAATCTACAATGGGGGAAGCCTCAGATGCCATATGGACAAAATCCCTCATTGTGGGGCCAAAATCCTTACCAAAAGGGATGCGCTCCTCCTTATGGGCCTACTTATCGACCTCTCATGCCTTTTAACACTCAATTACCTTTCTTGGCTACACTCGAGTTGCCAGTTGTATTGTGCCTTACAAATGATTTGATCCTTCATTTGCCATACTAGCCTTCGGTTCCGTCCAAGATACCAAGTGATTTCCCAAAGTTTGATGGGAAAGCTGAAGAAGATCCTCATGCCCATGTGATGACATATCATCTCTGGTGCTCGTCGAACTCATATGTAGATGATTCCATTCATCTCCATCTTTTCCAATGAACCGTCATGGGTGCTTTAGGTAAATGGTATATCGAGATACCTCGAAGTACTTACCATGATTTTAAATTTTTAGCCATGGCTTTTGTCACGCATTTTCAGCTGCCAGCTCGTTATGAAACTAGATCCTATTTGCTCACATCACTTAAGCAAGATACTGCAACACACATGTCTTAGCACGTATATTACTAAAGCTAAAGCTCTATTATATTTATCTGAAGAGATATTCAAAAATTACAAATAACCTATTTTTCAAAAAAATTCAGCAAGTATTTTTCAAAAATTTATACTTCAAAATTTTGGGAATATTTTTGAAAAAATATTCATTAAGCAAAAAAAAATATTGATTAGCCATTAGAAAAAGGGGGAAAAGGTCATCAAACTAGTTTTAAGAAAATAATTCATTTAAAATATTTGAGATGATTAGTTTATATTTTGCAAGAAATTGTTTTTTTTCAAAACAATTCAGAAAGAAAATAGTGTTTTATGAAATTTTTCAAGTTACTCTTTACTAATCTCATCAAAATTTTGTATACATTGACCAAAAAGAAACCATATATTATCCCTATCTAAAAAAATAAAATAAAAATCAACAAAAAAAAAGACAAATATTTGTTTTAAATGACAATTGAAATGATATGAATGTCTTGAATACAATCAGAAAATGACATGATTAGTTTACTTGTTGGGTCCATGCTTGTGGAAATTCTAACTTTGATATTCTTCTTTTCCTCTATTACAATTTTATGTATAAATTCATAAGAAAATAGGGTTTATTTTTTTTCATTTGACTTGAAATACTAAGCTCTTTGTCGCTTCCCACTCGTGCACTTGTTTGTATCAATTTGTGGTATTTTATTAGTATTCATGTAGGGAGGGTAATGGTTTGACCCATGCCCTATTATTTATTATGTGTCTCCCATTGTGGTGATTATAATGTTCATGAAACCTTCTCAGAAACTTTGTTAACATTCACTTATTTTTATTATTTATTCATTTTAGAAGGGTTCTTACTTCTACTCCTCAATATGATTATATGGTTTACATACTTTCTATTACTTTTGGGAACCAGGTGGGTTAGTTCTAGTAAATATGGGCCTTTTGTATGCAATTCAATCTATTTAGTTCTCACATAATTTAAAATATTTTATAGTCTAGTGGAATATATTTAATATTTCGTGTTTCTTTACCAATTACCCGACTAATATCAAGTATTCAATTAAATAATCATCTCTATTCCATTTTAATGTTAGTTTATTATTCCCCCATCTATCATAAGAAGTGACAACTCTATTCTAACAAAAATATCCTATAACAATATTATTTATAAAGGTTCTCCTTCATTCTAATGTATTCCTCCTTAGCAACTATGAATCAAGGCTTACGCTTTATAGTATTTAAAATAGTAATTGCATAAAACTATTTTACATAAATATATAGGTAAATCTCTTATACTCTACTTTACTTTAACTTCACATATCGATTATCTACAAAAGCTAGATTTACAAATATAGGCGATAGATTCTAAAGTTGTTATTGATAGCATAGGCATCTTGCAATTCCTCAGCTTATTCCTCAATCTGGATTACACAAATAACACTATTATTTGATCCATAACTTTTGTTGATATTAGTTGTTAAATAAGTGTATATAATAATGCTCTTAAATAGAATTTAATTCAATAACTTCTTATAGTTACCATGTATTTGTACGTGCATATAATTATCAGATTTCACTACCTAGGCTTTCGTATAAGATATGTTAAGAACATAACATATAATCTACTATTTCAACTCACAGATCTATTACTTATTGCACAAATCTTTAATAATACCAACGCCTAGTAAGGATATACATCCTTTATACGCTATAAATTTCTAATCTTTGTAAATCATAGAAAAACAAAATCATTATAACAATGATTTTTTCTAATCATAATACATTCTTTGAGAATTATTCAAGAACTGAGCATATTACACCCAACCATGAATGACCTCTACCAATTCCCCTTGAGCTAAGATATCCTTGTCTACTGTAATCAATGATATCTTCAATTTGTAGGTGATTTTATTTTACAACTTTATTCCAACATAGGTTTAGTAGCGCCTTACTTTAAGGTCGGTAGCCTTCGTGGCTATGCCTTTTTATTTTGGTCTTTTTCTAAACAAAAAAATATTATATTTTTCTTTAAAGTATGTATTTATCTCCCTAAATGCTATTCCACCCCACTTAGTATTTTTCTCTAACTAAATGATTAACATAATATTTATTTCCCATTACACTAATTTTATTTCTTTTTAACTATTTTCTCCTAAGGAATTTTAGGAGACTTTTAAGGAAGGTCCATCATGTGGACTTGACCACAACAACTTTTTACTAAGTTGGCAAGGAGTCGTCTAAGTCAAGTTCTCTTGTCCTACATACTCCCAAGAAATATATATATTAACATAATTAAAATAAAATAATAATTTCATCATCACGTAAGTCTTCAACATGGCTTCCATAGCCATTAAGTCTAAATATAGTTCAATGTCTAAAAATAGTAATTCTGTAAAAGTAAAGGCACAAAGGTATTGTAATGCAAATAGCTAAGAAATAGCTGGAAAAAAACCCATATGGCCAACAAGAATACCATTGCAGAAGGAGATAGCTAAACATAACATAAAACCATTATTGAAACCTTAGGGTTCACACAAAAATTCAAGTTCTAGGGCACATAAAAGAGAACTCTATAAAAAGAGAGATCGAGCCAAAATACTCAATCACCAAAGGACAAATAAACTGCGTGATGAATACAAAAATGAGGCACTAGGGCTTGTAAACTTAAACAGAGAATTTTTGAGCAAGTTGCCTAAGAAACCCATAACAAAAATCCTAAAAAAACTAGGCAATAAATACAAAGAAAATAGGGAAAGCATGCGAGGAAAATGACCACAACAACTTCCCTAAGAGGAGACACTATCATCAAAGATAGAGGGCTCCAACATTTGTTGCGTTAATTAGGTGGCGACACATCTAACAACGATCACATGAAACATTAAAGCCATAGCCAAAACAAGATTGGAAGCAAAGAGAACCCCCACGAAAAGGGCCACAACGAAACTTGAGCAGGCATAATAGGCCATAACAAGGAATGCATGCCACACAAAAACAACCTTGGTCTCTTAGCATAAGAATAAAATCCAAGCCACTTGGAAGGATGGAAGTACAAAATAGATGCTCAAACCATCTAGCATTTCAACCAACATATTTTTTGTAGCGCCTTGCTTGAAGGTCGATAACCATTGTGGCTCTGCCTTTTTATTTTGGTATTTTCTTAAACAAAAAAATATTATATATTTATTTAAAGCATTTATTTCTCTCCCTAAATGCTTTATTCTAGCCCACTTAGCATTTATCTCTAACTAAATGATTAGCATAATATTTCTCTCCCATTTCACTAATTTTATTTCTTTGAAACTATTTTCTCCTAGTGAATTTTAGGAGACTTTTAAGGAAGGTCTATCATGTGGACTTGACCAAAAAAAAAAATTCTTTAGTTGGCAAGGAGTCTTCTCAGTTGAGTTCTCTTGTCCTCAATACTCCCAAGAAATATATATATTAACATAATTAAAATAAAATAATAATTTCATTTGCACGTAAGTCTTCAACATGGCTTCCATAACTATTCAGTCTAAATATATTTCAGTGTCTAAAAATAGTAATTGTTTAAAAGTAAAGGAACAGGGGTATTATAATGCAAATAGCAAAGAAATCGCTGGAAAAAAACCCATATGGATAGTAGGAAAACCATTGCAGAAGGAGATAGCTCAACATATCATAAAACCATTATTGAAACCTTCGGGTTTGCACAAAAAAGATAAAGCCTACAGCACATAAAAGAGAAATCAGGACAAAATACTCAATAAACGAAGGAGAAATAAACTACCCAATGAATAAAAAAATAAGGCACTAAGGCCGCTGAACTTAAACCAAGAAATTTGGAGCAAGTTGCCTAAGAATCCCATAACAAAAATTCCTGAAAAACTAGGCAATAAATTCAAAAAAAATAGGGCAATCATGTGAGGAAAATTACCACAACAACTTCCCTACAAGGAGACACTGGCATCAAACGTAGAGGGCTCCAACAGTTGTTGCATTAATTAGATGGAGACACATCTAAGAAAGATCCCATGAAACATTAAATCCATAACCAAAACAACATCGGAAGAAAAGAGGACCCCCACAAAAATGGCCACAACAAAACTTGAGCAGGCATAATAGGCCACAACGAGGAATGCAGGCCACACCAAAAAAACCTTGGTCTCTTAGCATAAGAATAAAATCCCAGCCACTTGGAAGGCTAGAAGCATGAAATAGAGGCTCAAACCATCTAGCGTTTCAATCCCCCCCGCCCCCACTCTTCGCTTTAGCTCCAACCTTGATATTTGTGAATCCATTATTTTTGTTGTCATATATAATTTAATTTACATGTCAAATTCATTATTCATATTATGATGTTACATACATTTTGTAATTTGATTTATGGGACAAAATAAATTCAAAATATTTATGAACAATAATTACTTTATAATTTTGATGTTATTTTTTTTATTTTTATAATTTTTATATATATATTTTTATTTTAGTTTAAATTACATCAAATTATTGTTAATTGGATTTTATTTTGAGTGTTTTGGAGGAATGATTTTTATCATGTCATCAGTGACTTACAAAAAACACATTGATTTATAATCAATATATTATTGTAATGATTTCAAGTTTTTTTGTCAACTAACGTTTTGTATTAAATGCTAGAAAATAGAGAGAAAACATAGAGATATTAAACACACAACACCAAACAAAATATATTTTATTGATCTCACAAACATTACATATATAGGAGTACATGATACTTCTAGATCCAAGAATGATGGATCTATATTACTAAGAATAGCTAGTACAACTACTCACCTAGGAGCTCACATAATTACAACTCACAATAACTTGGAAGTCATGGAAGCATTACTTCCAATAGCCTCCCTTAATTCTTACATGACAAAATTTATAGAAACAAACATTACAACAATAAATGTATGTTTGTCAGATGTGTCTGATATGATCATCAGTAGCACTCATATCCACTCTGAAATCCCACGGTTTCCGCTATTTTCATCACCACACTTTCAAGGTTTCCAACTTGATCCATTTAACACATAACCACCTGATACCATCATTGACGTGCTTTTTAGAATTGACGCTTCTCAAGCGCTCGGAGCGTAAAAGGTAGTCTTGATACTGAACCATTCTATGGAACTGCTACCATCTATTGAATCCACGAACCTCTGTAGCCTTCATCAGTTATCTAGGATATTATTCTCTGTAAAAAATGTTTCCTGCAGATAATTCTACAACTTGACCTCACATAAAATAACCTGCACTGACACTTCCGGATCACGATGGGTCACACCAGCTTGACCTTATTAAGAACCACCTATGAATAATTCTCTCACATCACAACAGGTCACATTAGTCTATTGAATAGTTGGAATGCTCTTTGTGGTTTTGCATTTCCTCTTCTTTTACTTTTTTCTTTTAACATATGAAAATAATATTATAAATAACTAAAATCACTTTTACATCACTCATTAAATATAACAACTACTCAAACATACAACAATCAATTTTTTTTGCCAAACCAAAATTCTTCTTCAAAGATCCTGATTTACCTCTTTCTTTGACCATTAGCCTTCCAATGCTTTCAACTTATACACCATTCAAAATTTCCATTGTCTCTTATTTATGTCAAAAATAAATAACACTGCTGAAAATAATTACATTCACCTTTAATTTATTTCATTCCTTTCTTTAAGAAAACATTTCTTATAAAACCTTGATATGGAGAGTCGTTCCTCTTTATTGCTCCTCCTTGTCGTTCCTCCTTTTTAAAGTTTTTTTTCACATAGTCTGAATATGAGGTAATTGGATGGGGGGACATGACAGCCGAATAAGGCCAAAACTTCAAGTATACTTTTGTTAACTAGAACTCGTCGGTCTCCAGATTCTTCGGGCTTCTGGAGAAAATTCTCTCAACTAAAAAAGCATTTTGACTGTGGAGAAATATAGTAGGATTCCAGGATGCATGATACAATCATGAAATCATCCATGCTAGAATGCATGTGACCTAAAAACTAACCCATATGATAATTATTAAAACTGCCATGGTGTAACGTACCTCTTGAGCCTACCTCAGAAATTAGCTACTAGGCTCCCTTTCATGTAATTTTTGTTGTTTGTTACCAATAAGATTCAACCATTGTCCACATTATATTTAGTTTTTCATTATATAAACACTATCATTCATACCACAATATTCATATTCTTATTAATTGAATGACAAAAGAAGCAGAATGTAGATTGTTAGGTTCAACAATAAACTTGTACGTCGGGTTAGTATTTTGTCATACTTCACAATTGGGAGAGAGGAATCATAGCATGCAGTCAACCAAACTCTTTGACAACCATCCCCTCCCCACCTCAATCATTTGAAAACCCCACACCAACATTAATGAGACATTTATTTGAGCTTATTATAACTAGCATGGCTAGGTATCATGATTATAATAGTATAGGCATAGTCAACATATGTTACTGTTTTAGTAACATACAAAAATAGTTAACCAAGCCTCACTATATCGCATTCTTATGACATGAATAACTAACTAGGTTAACCTAAGTAGATGCAAGTCTTAAGGCATGCATGGTAATATAACCTGATCCATTGGCCATACACTTACAAATATTTTTCCACAAGCATAAACATTTAGTGAGTTATGACACAATACTAGAGATATCCTATCATTATAGGCATACTAGGTAACTTCGTCAGCTTGATGATATTCGAGTTATATTCAGTGGATATCTTACATACCCAGATAATTTTTTTCATAAGAAAAGTTAGTACAAGTAGTTACATTTATACTCACATACAACATATAACATGAGTAGGAGGCTCGTTGGTCCAATTATTAATAATTATATATTATGCTTCCACTATTAACTCTTCACTTGAATGTAAAAGGAATCACAACCATAAACTACAATAATTTTCCTAAACATCATTATCCCAGATAAATCTACTCATGTATAATTAGTACATGTAAGTCATTCCCATGCTTATAGATAACAACACATTTACACATATGAGCTAAATTATTTAACAACTTAAAAGTGTTAAAAGTAACCATACAAAAAATTTCATGCAAGTAGTAACTAACTGGAATGGTGGAGAACATCAATAAATCTACTAATACATAAGCATCTCATGTAATTCGTTCAAACATTCTCATGGCGAAGAAACTTAAGAAGTCTTTTTATAGAAAAATTGGAACTATAATAGAGATTAAGAATCAACATATAAAAGATCCATGTAAAAGTCTTAAACAAGGAAAGAAGAAGAACATCACTTGGAGAGCAGAGCACCACCACCCAACTATGAATCACCTATGATTCCCCCAGACTCAAGGTTATTGACATGGATCAACTGCCTCCAATTGATCAATGCAATGGGTATTTAATGCAATCTTTCATGATTTAGTTTCCATTAGCGGCATCCTGCTTTTATCAATTTTTCCATTTCCCTATGTCCTTTTTTGGAAAATATTGTCTTTATCTCCCGCGAGGATTTTCCTCATAAAATATTTCATTTATCTCTAGCAAAGCTTTTATGTATTTTCCTTGATAGATATTTATCTCCAATCCATCCAATGGATATTTATTTCCAATCCATCCAAGATTATCTAGAACCACATCTAGAAGTTTTCTCATGAAATTTTTATCTCTATCCCATTTTTCATTGGGATTTGGCAAGAATCTCATCCCTTGGTGTCTCATTTTTCCTAGTGATTCATTTATTAATTTATTTAATAACATATTTGTTTTTCAAATATTACATATCACACCTATCTTTTCTCAGCTTAGGTTTACATAGTCTAACACATAAGGGAAGGGTGTTACATACTCCCTCCTTAAACTTTACACCATCCTCGGTGTACCACTACATGGTGTCCTTGTTCACAAGTAGCTGGTTTCTGAATCCATGGGTTTCATGTCCTTTCCCTCTGATGCAAGTCTTCAGATGTATATCAGTCACAAGGAGTGCTCCCAGCATATCTCCAACCATGGCTACTTGTAACATTGTTTTACAATTTGAGAGAAATTATAGATGCATAATTTTAACTATGATGAATATCATAATTTGTTAGTCAATAGTACTAAATAAGTCATTTCTCATTATTCATTTCATCTAAAGAATGCATGTCATCTCCCTGCATTCTTCCAAGCCTTTGTGCTCATGTCGAACACTTTCTTTCTGCATCTCCTCTGCATACAACGAATCGACTAGCATATTTTGATAACATATCATAATTAGGTTAGTTTATATATAGTCATAACCACATATACTCATCATAATCATAAGTATTCCATACTAGAATTAACCATGGTTACTTATCCTTGAACCACTTCTTAATTGTCCTTCTTCTATGCTACCTCCAAGTTGGTTGACCTCTCAAACATCTACCCAATGTCTTCATACATATCTACACACAAGGTGTATTATACACATTGATATACATATCATGTTTCAATCATGTAACACATGTAGTCATACGGGTACCATATGTACTGCTTGTACATAGTACCATCTGTGGTACAACCCATCATACCATCCTCATGGAATCACCTACATGACATAAGCTTTATCCACATGATTTCCACTATGTTAGTATCATGCCAAACATTCCTTAATCTATTTCTAGTAAATATAACAATTGTGCTTAGTTTATAAGGAGTTTTCATGAGCATGATTCTGTAACCAAAGAAATTTTTATGTCAACTAAAAATTATTTTCAGATTTCAAGTGGCTGTAGCACAATATCATTAGTATAGTATTGTATTTATGCATATTTTCATCTTCATAATACCTTCTACTTAATGTTCTAAAATAAACTATTAATTCATAAATTTTTTAAGTTTATTAATCATCAAATCATACGTCATTCTTAACTAGTTCATCTCATGTGATTTACTATTGCCATTTTCATGCCTCAACAACTTGTTGGCCATGCATAATTTACTGCAAATACAATACCATTTCCCCTTCATGTGTTATACATGAAATTTTTACACCTTTCAATCCTAAACCCTTTTATTTGTAGGTACCTATGATCTCAAGGTACTACATGTTAACACCTCCTCTTTAACATTAAATCATTCCTACCAATTTTATGAATTCCTACATGGTTTATGTAACATTTCTTATGTTGTATTATTCAACCCAGATACATTATCAATGTAATCTAACAAGAGAGCCTCCCAGAATTGCTTGGTACAAAATATACAACTCATTTGGTATTATATCAGTCTGTACCACTTAATTTACCCATTGGTTCACAACATACAATTTGTGCTTCTTATTAATTAGCATGGCTTTTATATTGTTGTACTCAAGGATGCTTATAGGTACCACTATGCACAACCAATGGAATATGCATATTTCATGGTATATAATAACCTGTTAAAGTTACGTTCCCCTTAATCACACTTTCTTCCAACTGAAGAACGAATCACATCCCAAATGCATTGTATATAGATGCATTAATCAAAGGATTAAATTGGAAGACAATTTGTACAATTACATAGCCTTATACTATAGCATGTTCTCATAATATTAACACTATTTCATGGAACCCTTTACCATGGTATAATATTTAGGGTGGAACCCACTTATTTAACCCCCAACCTCTCATGAGGTATATAATTTCCCTTCGGATTTTTACTTATGAGCCAATTACCTTACTAATATTTAACATTTGCTTCTTTATATAGTAATCTCGTCAAGAATTAGGTGGGATTTTTATTTAGTCATGTCCTTTCATAGAAATTATACCATTTATAAGCTAGCCATAGTTTAATCTTTGTCTGGAATTAATTACCACATATTCTCTAATGAGCATGGCGAATTTCATTTTTGGTTTTATCATTGTCTAGTATTATGAGAATTATTTTCTGCAACATAGCATATCATTAATCCTTCATTGAATATTTATATACCATAACCATGCTTATTTAAACAAAATCTATCATCATCATTTTTTAATCACTTTCTCATTATGTTGTATAGTTTAAGCATGTAATAGTGACTTAGCTGTAAGATTTTCCACATGACAGTAAGGACTACTATAAACATAACCATAATTTGTTCATGCATACTTTCCTTTCTTATTTTTGGCACCTACATGCCATGCACATATATGTTAAAATATAACTTCAAATATAGTTCAAGCAACTCAAATCCCATAAATGGAGGAAAAGGTCAAATTTCCACATTTTATACATATTTGTAAGCATCATTATTCAAACTTAATTTTTTTTCATGATGACCTATAATCATAAGAGATAAAAAATAAAAGATAAAAAAAATAAAAAAAAAATTCCTTATTTATGAGGATCCTCCATAAAAATACTTATTTGCATGTTAGCTCGCATATTACAAAGCCAATACAGGGCTTATGGTGAGTACATAACGGTGATAAGCCCTCACTCCATAAGAATTTCTACATTAAAATGCTATTACATAACGAATAACCATATTAAAGGAGTCTTGTCTCAATGCACAACTACCATTTGTGCACAACCTTTGGCATGATGAGAATTATCGACCATTATATCTTATGATCTGCACTGCATCTACAAATTCTTATGCTATGAAAGTAGATGTTGATCACACCATCATCACACATACCACAATATCACACACCTACATGCTATTTCATTTATCTACACTATACTTATTTTTATAAGAGTTCCCCAAACTTCGATTTATTAACCACACATTCATTTTGAACCAGAACGTACCACTAATTAGCTCAATCCCTTTGCTCATTTTTGTTGTGCACACACAAAAAAATCAAAATCTATTATCGAACTAACTAACTTTGTAAGTCAGGCATACTTTTGTTACCGAACCTTCGCATAGCTCACGTATTTTCAAACTTAAACAATCATTTCTTGTTTGTTGGATCTGTATATCCTTATTGAAATAATATTTCAATCTGTGCAGAAAATTTTGAAACTTCGATCAACATTGTTGGCACACTTTATAATTAAATTAATTTTACTTAACCCCCAAATAAGCTTACATGTGGTTCATCCCACCTTTGGTTTCCTTACAATAGTTTTATTCAAAACATTGTCGCAACATTTGATACAAAAAATTTAGATCATTTTAAGTTTTGTATCATAATATTACCACAATAACTCTTACATCAAGCTTCAAGGCCACAAAGGCTGACAACTCCATTGGCCCATATGGAAAAATAGTTATGTCATCCTTTAGTTTACAAGGTCAAATAAGGGAGATGATTCAAGGGATTGAATTTGACTGTATTTGGCTGTGAGAAAATTTATGACGACACTGATTTTGTAATATTCTCCTACAAAGTTGGAACTTTGGGCATGCGCAGCCTCATTCATAGTACTGAAAATTCAAGACAAATATATGTTGAGCACAACCATTGAACCCGATGCTGAGAGTGTTAAAGAACACTGGAATCCTCAAGGGCAAAGTAATGAATTCACTTCAGAGAATGAATGGAAGGAAACAATTATGCTACTATTAATCTAAAACTTTAAAATTTCATCTAAAGAAAACCATCCTCCAAACATTTGAGGGCCCAAAGCAATAATTTCATTAGCTCATCATAAATAATAAAATTTGACCCGAAAAACTTTGAAAATATTTACAAATATGCAAATTGAAAAGCACAAAAAGATCAGAATAGCCAGAGATGCCGAAAATATTTTCAACGTATGTAGGTTCCAATATGAATGAGTCCTCTGTAATTCTTACCTCTGGTGGTTAACACCTTCCTCTATTTAACAATTTTGAAGAAGGAAGAAACAACATGGTGCTTTCGATTCCTCCTAGTCATGGAAGGTTTGAGCCGCCTCATTATTTCAGCCACAAGGGATGGGACACTCTGGGGACTCAAGATTTCAGAAGAATGCTTCCTCACTCATCTTCTGTTTGTGGATGATGTTCTCATCCTTCTGGATGGAAGCATGAGAGACACGATGACTTTCTCCCACATTCTGGCACTATTCTCACAAGCTACACGAATGTAGGTGAACATAGCAAAATCTATTATTAAAATGACTCGTACATCGGTTAATGAAGCCCAACATGCCCTACAGGCTTTCCCATTCAACATACACCTGATAGACAGAGGGCTCAAATACCTTGGCTTTTAGTTAAAACCCACATGCCAAAGGATCGCTGACTGGACTTGGTTAATAGCGAAATTAGAAAAACGCCTCACATGCTGGAGCTACAGGTATATATCCAGGGCTGGCAGGTTGATCTTCATTAAAACAGTATTGGAGGCCACCCCGATATTCTGGATGGCTCTTGCATGGATCCCCAGACATACACTTGCTCGGTTACAGCAAATATGTAATAGATATCTGTGGGCAGGTAGTCAAGACAAGCGGATATTTGCATGGATCAGCTGGCCGAAGATAGCCATCCCAAAGAAGTTGGGAGGATGGGGACTCAAAGATCTCCCACTTTTTGCACAAGCACTAGCAGCAAAGATGAGTTGGGCACTACTAACTAGTCAAAATTTATGGACTCGTCTCTCATACCATAAATACATTTGGCCCCTTGACACCATGGATTGGATCAGACTACCCACCTGGAATAGTACAGGGGCATCATCTTTTTGGAAAGCTATTATCTACTCAATGCCCATGATAAGGGACAATTTGGCTTGGAGGATCAGAGATGGCGCACAAGCCAGGATTGGCATTGACCCTTGGGCTGGCAGTGGGGGAAGGCATCAACTACCGCGTGAATTAGTTGAGTATCTTCTCGCTCATGACATCAAGGTGATTGCACACATAGCGGACCAAGAAGCCTCTGATATATTCCATCAGGCCTAGCGTACATCTCAGCAATTGAACCTCCCAATGCAGTGGCATCAAGCATGGGAATCTTACAGGGAGGCTTTGACGGAATCTCACATTAGAATTACTGAGGGGCAAGATGAGCTGATCTAGAGTTCGTCGGATGCAGGATATTACACTCCGAAGGATGGGTATACACTCCTCATTAGCCACAAAAAACCGGATTCATTGATGGACTGGTGGCAAAACATATGGAAGTTATCCACACCCCCGAGATCCAAGCTATTATTCTGGTGCGTTCTCTGGAATAAGGCACCCACGGGAGACAATCTTCAGCGTTGAGCACACCATGGCCCAACTTGGTGTGTGTTATGCAAATATGCGTCGGAATCTACAGACCATCTGTCCCTACATTGCAGAGCTGCGATCGATTTGTGGACTAATATTAAAAACACCATTGCATTCAATGGGTTCTGGGTAGGACAAAACATTATGGAGGCTTGGACTGAATGGTCTATTAGACACAAAGGAACTAAAATGATAAGTCTTCCTGCCATAGTAATATGGCACTTATGGAAGACGCAGAACTAGATTGTCATTCAGGATAAACCTGTTTACTGGCACCTGTTAGAAGCCTGCATCATTGCGGCATTCAACGAACTCCCGGATCCCCCACCTGCTCACGTTCAACGCCCCCACCCACCTCCCCTCATAGACTAATCCACCCCGTGGGCTTTCTTTGATGGCGCAGCAAATCAGCAGAGCTATGGAGGAGGAATCATCATACACAAATCGGATCAACACCTTTACAGAATCAAAGCAGGATTGGGCACTGTCTCAAACAATTATGCCGAACTTATTACTCTCAGACACCTCCTCCACTTTGCATTGGGCCATAACATCACTTGCATAAACATATTTGGGGATTCAAAAATCATTATAAACTGGTTCAACAACAATGCAATCTGTCACATACACACACTCAGCATAATTTTGCATGAGATTCAAGAATACAAATCTTCTTTTAACAACATCTCATGTTCGCACATCTACAGGGAGCACAATGAGAGTGCCGAAAGATTATCCAAGGAGGCCGCGCTAATGGAACGAGGAGTATGGGAAGTTACCGAAGTTCATGGACAACAGGAATTCAAATATTACCACCGTCCATACATAGATTAGAGATACCAGCAAGCATCAGAGCAATAACTTTATGAAACTTTTATGATTGATTATAACAGTATTTATGTAAATATTCCAAGAACATATAGAGCAGTAAGCGAGCCAATGTGGCTTTTTTGTATTATTTTTTGCAAAAATTTAAGATGACCCTGCGTGGAACATCTTAAGTTTGAATTGATCTCAATTTTGATGATGGCAAATAGGCATGCTGTATACACAGTGACCTCAAGCATATTCATAGCGATATCAATGTAATTTTCAAACCATTAATGAAAGTTACAGATTTTTCCAGTGGAAAAGAAACATGGTGTTTTCCCTAACAAATGTGGCACTGAACATGATTTTTTGGTTGACTATAGGTAATCCTACAACCTGCAAGATAATATAAAAAGATATTGCCCAAATTGAGAATCTTGTGAGATCAAACTGATTTTAAAATAATATTTACATAATAGTTCATGACATCAAAACCAATTTTGTAAAACTCTGTAATCTTCTTTGGGAACTAATTTATGTGTTAGTGGAAGCACAAAATTACCAACTATCTAAATAACTGATTTTCTTGATTAAGCTGACATCTAGCCTATAATGGTAAATAAGGAGAAGTAGTCAAAAGTTGATCATGAGGAATGAAAATATCACCGTGGTCTGTGATTCAATATAGTTGGTCAAATTATATCACAAACACTAATTTACAAGACCTCAAAGTATAGAGTCTGATTCCTTGTTATTTACACTAAGTCAACTCACATGAATTTTTCATTGCTATCCCTGACTCAATTTTCTAAAATTTATAAAGGGCTGGAATCTGACATACTACTTCAAACGCTAATACACCAAGCCTCAAATTCTAGATCTTGATGCACTATTTATTACACAACGACATCTCATGAGATATGTTCACTACTATCCACATCTCAATACGCAGAACATCATAAATAGTAGACAATTCAATCCACTACCATGAACCCTAATCCACAATACCTCAACTCTAGAGCCCAAGTCACTTCTCATTTTCAAAATAGAACCACTCGAAACTTATCCATAGCTTAATTTTTAGAAAACCATATAAAAAACAAAATTCTATCCACTACCATTTTAACCATAAAACATGGCCTAGAAATGCCCAAACCGACATACATTCTAAAATTTTCTAATTGTAAAAGAAATCGTTGCTTTCTGTACAACGCGTGAGGATAAAAGCAACATAACATACATTTTTTTGGGGAAAGATAACATTTTATGGATTGGAATGAGAGAGATGATGAGGATAATCATCATCTCAAAATGCAGCATCTTTACATCAGATTTAGTCAAAACCTAGGCTTTAAGCCCCAAAACTTCCCTTGGGGGATCCCACACCCAACAGTTGGCACTCCATTGGAGTCATTTATGAAGTAGGTGTGTTTGAACTCATAATTTTTCTTGAGAGTTATATTAGAAGCTAATGCTCAATGAAATGTGTAGGTATGGATAAACTAATTCCGCTTGATGATTTTATTAATTTCAACCAGATAAAATCCAAGCAATCACGATAATCCTTCACCAATCAAGCCACAAATATTAGTTATAGGTGTTGCTAGTCTGATTTATTAGAGTTGGCCTTCCAATGGAGTCATTTATCAAGTAGGTGTGGGTGATCTCATAATTTTGTTTGAGAGTTATATTAGAAGCTGATTCTCAATGAAACATGCAGGTATGGATAAATCGATTCTGCTTTATGATTTTATTGATTTCAATTAGAGAAAATTGATTATGCTTTATAATTTTATTGATTTCAAGAAGATAATTATTGATTAAGTTTAGGTTTCTGCAATCTATATCATAAAAATAAGATTTTATTTTTGGTAAAAATAATATTATAAGAGTTGTATCGACTAGTTTAGAATAAGCTAGTCTAGTTTATACTCAGGACAAGGTATGTTCTTCATTTTGAATTGAAAATAAACCACACTGAATAATTAGAAACCTACTAAATTCTGATGATGTGAATTTTACCCAAAATTTCCTACCTTTTCAAATAATTACTTTTTAACGGTTAACTGAAAAGGAACTCATTTTCACGTCGATTTTTACCAGATTTCTCCATTTACGAATGCATCCCTTCGCACTTCTTCCATATCTGCATTCGTTCATTTTTTTTATATCTCTTTCCATAGAATTCCATGTTTTACTGTAGCGTTATTGAGTTTGGATTGCATTTCATCCTTTAATTTTACCAAATATTTTCTTTCTAGATTTTCCCAGTTTTTAGATTGCTCCTTCATTTGAAAAATATTTTCTTTATTCCGATCACCTTTCCAACCAGTTTTTATTTCTACCGCATACCTCTGAGTGCCTCGATTTTTGACCTCCCTAGAGAGGAAATATCATGAAATATATTATATGGCGAGATATTTCAGAAAAGATGAACGAATGCGAATATGGAAGAAGTGCGGAGGGACGCATTCATAAATGGATAAATATAGTAAGATGCTAAAAAAATTGATGTGAATCGGTGTGTATTGCAGTATTTTAATAATGAATATAGCTGAAGAATATGTGGTTTCAATTGTGCTTCCAATTCTGCTTTTCCTCGTGCTGGTTTGTGTTGTGTACGAAGTTCAAGCTTGTTTTGTTTTTTGTATTGAGTTCAAGATTTTGTATGGTCCTGGTGAGCACTCCATGTTTTTTAAACATGTTATCAGGGCATGGGATGTGGATATCTCTTCATTTCTTCATTTTTACATTGTACGTTGGTGGTGGCCTTGACATAGTAGCCATGGCTGCCATTTTTTCATGTTTCTCGTTGCTCATTCATGACCTTGGATGACTCCTCTCTCTTAGTAGACCCATTCTCGGTGTCCATAGTTGATCCCTTCTCATTCGATTTCTATCTTTGGTTATTGCTCTATTTTGGTTAATTTTAGCTATGACTAATAGAATTTAATACTAGACACGTACATTTCACAAGCTCACAGGAGATACCATGCTAGCTAAGCAATTATTACTGCAGATATCTATTTCGACAGGATATTTATTTGGCTCTAACTGGAACATATAGCCTAGACTGTATACATGGGTATGTTGAACATGTCTTTTGGAAATTTAAATCTAAGTGACGGATAGAAACAACTCGAGTATAAATTATTTTTCACCCTACTAAAACAACCGACAATTGAGATTGTTCAAAACTTTCTCCCATTCTTTAGGGAGATTCCAAATCATTGTGAGAGTCATTTTTCTCTCTTTTGTCTCTATAATTTCTCTTTATTCATATTTTTTCTCTTTTCCCAAAAGAAAACCATGAAATTTTTGAGTATATACAAGTTATTCCAAAAGGTCCTTGTCCTAGTTTATATTTAAAAACTTTGATTAAAAGATAGATATTCTGATCCCCAGAAGGGCCATTTTAATTTTTCTCTCACAGTAAAGCAATGTGTAAGTCACTATAAGAAATCTTTGGGTATTTAGTGTTCTCCTTTTATTTAGCTTTGATTGGGCTTGAAGATTATGATTATGTACTTGGTTGCTTAATGTTAATTTGTTTGTGGGACAAGAGATCCACTTTGATACAGTGATCTGACTGTGAAAATGTTAGTAATAGTATTTATATTATATATATATATATATTATAGTGTTTATCTTATTCTTATTTTTTTTATTTCCTTTTTTGGTAAGAGAAAAAAGATATTCTTAACAATTAAACCCAGTCAATAATCTAACAACATACATATTTATACCATTTACAGTGAGTAAATGATCATTACTAATAGTATAAAGAAACCTTACAAGTACCACAAAAAATAACATTATCAAATGGAGATGATATTATGAGGTTGTGCAATGCTATCCCAATGATAACGAGCCTACTCATGATGGTTGTGCTAATGACAATAGCCTATGAGAACTTGATTTAGGGTTTGAAACTTACCTTGTATTTTTACTAGTATTCATGACATTTTTAGGCTTTGAAAATCCCGATTAGTTGGTTGCTTGCAACCCAAACTCGAGATACAACATGACAGAAAAAAATATCCTTTTTTTTTTTCACCTACCAAGCTAAAGTTCAGGAAATATGTATGTTGATTAGCTAAATGTTGAAGCTAAAGTGGTTTCCCTCTTAACCTTACCCACTGGTCCACTACAAAGGGCTTTAGAGCTTGAACTAAAGTTTGAAAAAAAGCTACTCAACAACTGGAAGTTTGACCTCTAGACTTGATAACTTGAGGTTTGAACTATATGAACTTTGTGCTTAACTTGTTGCTAATTAGAAACATAGAGCCTTGTTGCTTTATCGGCCCACTAGGAAGTAATCATGTTATCTAGCTTGTGTGTGTTACACTCAGTAATGATGAGGAGTACACTAAAGATGTTTTTATTTCTATTTTTAAATTGTTCTTTCTTTGCAGATTTATGTTATCTCGTTTTCAATTATGTCACTGTTAATAAATTCCGTAAAGCGGTGGGCTCACAAGGAACATGCCCAACTATATGTATTTCTTCTTCCTTAGAATTTTCATTCAATGATTTATTTTGTAAAAAGTAATACAATAATATGATTTTTGGCATATTTGTTTGTAAACTTTCGAAACCATCTAGAAATATAAATTATAAAGAAAAATTTAGACTAGCATTTTTTCCATGCAGGGCTACAAGGAATAAATTTGGATTACTAGAGA
Source organism: Pinus taeda (assembly GCA_000404065.3). NCBI lineage: Eukaryota > Viridiplantae > Streptophyta > Pinopsida > Pinales > Pinaceae > Pinus > Pinus taeda. The sequence continues at coordinate 157,731 of APFE031520804.1, forward strand.
AAAATAAGGACTATGTACCTAGGGCTCGTGATTATCACAAGAAGTAGGAAAACATCCACGTATGCCATGCAAAATTTCTTTATATATTATTTTTTTGATAAATTATTTTTGGGTTGAAATTATTTCTCATAATGTTTGCAAATAGGAAAAGCTGCATCTAATCACCCATAATATTCTTTTTGTGAAATCGCATGGATCCACAGTGGCATCTCCCATTTATGATACAATTGTCTATGTAATTTATATGTATCGATGTGCAGTTGCTTATGCATGTTCACATGTTACTTTGTCTGTATGATTTTCTTCATTGTATTTCCTTTTGATGGTTTGGACTGTTATTGATAATGTAGAGGCTTCAAGAGAAAGAAGCATCTAGAAACCCCAATGAATCTTATTTTAAGATGATCAACTTAAGAATGAATATGGAAAACCTAAAATACTAACAGAAGACTCTTCTCTTCATTTCATAACAACATTTGAAGTCATGGGGGCCCATGTATGGAGATGTAGGACTAGGGCCCTTGGTTTATCTGGGTCCTCAACGTCTATCAAATTTATTTTTTTTGTGGACATACGTGTCAAGATCAATCCCCAGTCACCATATTCGTATTATGTTAATGCATTCACAGATACATGTGCAGCTTCAAGAGCTAGGGATATTATGGAATACTTACTTTGTTACGCTGCAAGGTTTATAAGTGATGCCAAGAACTCAATCACCGATAAGTTTGTAATATCTTTCATTGATTATTTGGAAACGAAGAAGCCTTTGAGATGAGAGAATGAAGGAGATGATGTGTTCAATGGTTCGTCGTGGTGTCTCTTTCCTCTAAACGATGTAGATTTTGGATGGTGAAATCCTTTCCATGCTGGTCCAGTCAGAGAAGAACATAGACGGGAAATTATTTTCATGCCTTCTCACCCATGTCATGATGATGGTGTTAATGGAGGATGGTTGGTTCTGCTTCTTTTGCTCCCCATTTCTGTAATGCTGAAATTTTTAGAGTTGATCATCCAAGAAAGTGATACCAGCAACTCAACATGAAGAGATGCTTTGTAATGCTAGCTCGAATGGATAGTTGCTCAACATGATTAGGTTTAGGTTGAAGATATCTTATGCTACTTATTTCTATATTTTCTTGCCAATGCATGGGAGTTGACCTAATTTTTTTTAGGTTTAGTGATAATATAACAGATGAGCTTAATGAATCCATAACAACTGTTCTCCCAAATTGTACCTTTGATCATGTTGTTTGTCCCTCCAAATTTATAAGCTCTAGAACATAAACACAACTAACAAAAAAATATGACACTCGTCACTTTAATAACATAAACAAGAACGTTATAAAAACTTAGTAAAATCACATTAAACAAAAATGTTATAAAATTCAGAAGCACATTAAAAGTGATGTTTCATTTTAAAGATTGAATCTGAGAGTGACGTTTCATTTTAGAGATTGTATTTGAGGGAAGTTATTTGGATCGATTCTTTATTCTAATTCTTAAAATAACAAGCTAAATACTTTTCTAAAGAAGTAATTTGAAGTGAATGTGAACAAACAATGCTACCAACCAAAAAATAGATATGGTATCATCATTCAAAAATTATGTCTACATTAAACAATAGATTGATTTTTTTTAGCCATTTTTATATTCAAAGTTTAATAAGTTTGGAAAATTTTTATTTTATTTAAATTATTAATTATTATAAATATGGTAGGGTTTTTATTATAAATAAAGTAAAATAACTACTATTGCATTTGCACGTGCTCCAGGGAATCAGGCAGTGCAAGGCAAGTGATAATGAAGAAATACTAAGAGTGCGCACATTTCTATTTCAAGTATGCACTAGATTTATTTTATTTTATTTTAGTAAGTAGCTCTCTTGGAAATGGCTAAGCAATGGTCTAAAACTTTCCTTATAGGAATTTATTATTTTATTCTTAACAGGAAGAAGGATGGGTGGTTTGGTGTGCCTCCAAGAAATGATTAACGACCCAGAAAAAAGCTAGTGATAGAGACTTCGCTGTAACTTTAGCTTGCTATGAAGTCGATCATAATAGTTCATTACTTGAATTAGATTTGTTGGATATGAAGCTTCCTCACGAAATAGATCACCACCACTTTGGATACCAATTGCAGCAATTCTTAGGATGCATATAGGAGATGGAGCCAACTTGAAGTGCGAAAGTCAGTAGTGGAGAAGATAACATTTTAGGTCACCAATAGATTCAGAATTGGCCTATATCATAGTGCTAGGACCTGTGTCAATCTTCCATCTTTTGTAAAACCTTCATGAAGACAGAATTTCAAATCAACTGTAGATTCAAATGCATATACATTATCACAATTCCTTGTTGTCAAGGAATCCAATTCGAATTATAGAAGGGTGTTGAAATTGTGGTTTAACAACTAGATATGAATTTAATTTCCACCATTTAATGTGATTCAAGCTTTAAATTTATATGTTAGAGAATAAATCCTTTTGTAGGATGGAGAATTCTAGAACATTTTTCTTTCGCCTCATGATATGTCTTAAAATGAAGTTCTAACTGAGGATCCTACATGTTCAAATGATATGAATGTATTTTCAGTGAATATAAGTGTGTTGCCATATTATTTTCAATGTTGCTTTCCAGAATTATTTTTTCATTTAGATTTAAAATGACTTTTTTGTTAGCTTTAAAAGTAATGGATTTATTTTTCTCTGTTGGTATCCATAAAAAACAGAGATTTAAGGTAATTAAAATCACTATTTGGGAACTTTGAATGTTGAAACCAGCTTAAAAGAACATTTAAAATGATTTTATTTATTTTAAATATTTTTCATATTGTCTCTAGAAAGACAAGAGTTTCAATTATGGACATATAGTCTCTATAGAGAAAATATGTTTTTAATCTCAATTATTGTTTTTGAAAAGACAAACATATAATTGTCTCTAAAGAGACAAAAATGAAAGTGTCTTCACAAAGAGAAATGAAAATGTCTCTAGAGAGACAAATGAAATTGTCTTAATAGACACTAATTCTTGTCTTTATAGTGACAATAATAATATGTGTTCTATCTTGTTTTTATAGAGACAAATTTTTAAGACAATAACTTTGAGACATTAAATTTTGAGACACCCGCTTAAGGACAATATTTAATAAAACTCACAAGTTTTTTCTTGTCTTAAGTTAAGAAAATTAACTCAAATATTGTCTTAGAACCCCCGTACATGTAGTAGTGTGTTAAATGTCATATGGTCCTAAAAATTTGGAATTTGAAATGTATAGAGTCCAAGCTAAAAGCCATAAAGGAGTCATTTAATATATGGAAGATTCAATAATGTTTTTGTTGATTCATAAAGATATTTTGTAAAGGGAGCATTCTCAGTTGAACCTGAAACCTGAGCCTTGAACTATGAAGTCAAAATTGATAGGAGGTTGAGTTATTTCAAGAGAAGCCATTTGTGTTGGCATTGTGGTTCTGGTATGATTTCAGATGTTGTACTTGATGGCAAACACCCATGGCATGGCTCTCATTTTGATGAAAATAAAGAAGTACGCAGGAGAACAGTTTAGGAGGTGCGTACCCGCAGGTATTCCATGCAGGGACCGTGTTCTAATGCGCGAATTACCCATCCGTGAGGTGCGTACCCCAGTGCACACATTCCAAGGCAGTTAAGCGCCCACACGTGGGGTTTCTCATGGTATTTAGCCAACAGATTTGGGTTATCATGGTTTTGGTCCGTGGTATTGTTTATTTTATTATTTTTTATTGAGTCCCATGATCCTTGATTTGAGGAAGAACTAGCCTATATAAAGCAAAAGAGATCATTTGGCTTGAGCATCTTTTGAGTGATCGAATATCTTAAGATCTGATTTATTGGGTTCTCGGTTTAAATCGCTTGATCTATAAAGGAGAAGTTAGAAGCGAATCTGTGAAGGGCATCTCTTGAGCGCAAGTTTAGATCTTAGCATCTGACTATATTTCAGCCCTAATCAGAGGTACGCAGAAGCAGTGAAGGTTCAGTGCGTGGGTACGCAGGGGTGTCGAAGAAAAGGTGCGGGTATACGCAGAGGCGTCGAAGAGACAGTGCGTGGGTACACAGAGGTGACGAAGGTTCAGTGCGTGGGTATGCAGAAAAGCTGTGGTTCAGGTGCGTTTCTTCTGTAGCAGCACGCGGCGCGTTTATTATTTTGGGTGCGTACCTGCTGTTAAGGTACGCGGCGCGATAGTTCTTCTGGGTGCGTGCTTATCTTACAGTACGCGGCGCGATAGTGCTTTTGGGTGCGTACTGTACGCAGATCAGAAAAAGGCGCAGTGCGTGGTCACGCAGCACAGCAGAAAGAGCTCTGCGGTTGTACGCAGGGAATCAGAGGGTGAAGTGCGTAGCGACGCAGGACTGTGACAAAGAAACTGCGTATCTGTTCTAAGATCTTCTGTTGGTTGAATTTTTTCTGTTGATAAGGTGTTCTGGG